>OY856187.1:147944130-148165130 GCA_963693315.1 Diogma glabrata
TAGTCTAATAATGGCCTTATACGAAGTTAAGCGCTATACACCTGAGCTAAACTATAAAAAACAGCGAACTATGTTTTTAAAAAATAATGTATATAACGTAATTATAGAAAAAAACATTACCGAAATAAAATATTTAAAAAAGAAAAGAAAAACGGAAACATTACATTTTTTTGAAAAAGCTTTATTCGCATTAAAACATTACTTTTTTAAAAACATAGTTCGCATATTTCACATAGTTTAGCTCAGGTGTATAGCACGCTTGAAGTTTACTATCAATTGAATAAATTGATTTACGCTGCCATCTGAAAGTTGGCATATGAACAATCCATATTTAACATTTAATATACAATTAAAAAATATTTAGGCATTTAATCAAGATAATAACTATCCTATCATACCATCATGCTGGACCATCATACACATATTGTACAAAATTTCACAAAAATTGGTTACGTTGTTACGGAGTTCATCGCGGACAAACATCGTGACACGTGATTTTTATATATATAATAAGATATATATATATATATATATATATATATATATATATATATATATATATATATATATATATATATATATATATATATATATATATATATATATATATATATATATATATATATATATATATATATATATATATATATATATATATATATATATATATATATATATAACGATATGAGGTATAACGGAATTTAGCGGCACTCTCACGGTCGCATTTTTCAACCTAGACCAAAAATTTTTCTGAGCGTGTTGCGGCGAACAATTTCTTGGATAAATTCGACAACTGGCCATATCCGGGTACAGGTTAAGAGTCTAGAGCCTTAAAACTGTCAAAAACAAAGCGTTATAACGGCCGTTTGGGGCAAAATATGTAAACAAAATTTATAAATATTAATTATTTGAACATATTTCTATCATTTTTTAAAAAGCCAGATATCTGCAATAAAAGGTTTTTTAGTTATCGGCAATAAACTGTGTGAAGTACAACGGCATTTAGCGGCACTTTCACGGTCGCATTTTTTCACTTACGCTAAAAATATTTTCTGCGCATGTTGCGGCAAACAGTTTCCTGAATATGTTTGACAATTGGCCATATCGGGGTACAGGTTAAGTGCCTAGAGCCCAAAAACTGTATAAAATAATGTTTATTTTTAAAGTTAGTTTAATAGTTCTGTTTTTAATTAGTATTTTTTATAAAGTAATCTGATAAATCCGATTCTAATTGCACACATAACTGTCTGATTCCGAAATCTACCTATTTCTAGCGGATATACCTGCCGCTCGGACTTTTTTTAAATAAAAGTGTTGTGTTATATAGGAATTACAATATGTATCACAACAATACAGATACCTTTTAAGACCAAGATCCCACAACAACATGCGTTCTGAGGAGTTAATGAACGCTTTTTTTAAACTTTTGTAGATTAAATGTTCTCGAGACTACAAGATTTTCGTAAATGGATTATGGACTATGGATTATATATTTTACTCTTTGTTTTGGTAAGGTCAGCAACTTATATTTTATTAATATTAGGTAGATTTCATATAAAAATCTACCTATTGCAATGACCGTCATCTCGGAATTTCGGAAAAATGTTGATGCCAAACGACTATATATGTAAAGAGGAGACGGAAAAACAAAAAAAAAAAAAATTATATATATATATATATATATATATATATATATATATATATATATATATATATATATATATATATATATATATATATATATATATATATATATATATATATATATATATATATATATATATATATATATATATATATATATATATATATATATATATATATATATATATATATATATATATATATATATATATATAACGATATGAGGTATAACGGAATTTAGCGGCACTCTCACGGTCGCATTTTTCGACCTAGACCAAAACTTTTTTCTGAGCGTGTTGCGGCAAACAATCTCTTGGATAAGTTTGACAACTGGCCATATCCGGGCCAATTATTTGAACATATTTCTATCATTTTTTAAAAAGCCAGACATCTGCAATAAAAGGTTCTTTAGCTATCTGCAATAAACTGGGTGAAGTACAACGGCATTTAGCGGCATTTTCACGGTCGCACTTTTTCACTTGCGCTAAAAATATTTTCTGCGCATGTTTCGGCAAACAGTTTCCTGAATATGTTTGACAATTGGCCATATCGGGGTACAGGGTAAGTGCCTACAGCCCAATAACTGTATATAATAATGTTTATTTTTAAAGTTAGTTTAATACTTCTGTTTTTAATTAGTATTTTTTATAAAGTAATCTGATAAATCCGATTCTAATTGCACACATAACTGTCTGATCCCGAAATCTACCTATTTCTAGTGGATATACCTGCCGCTCGGACTTTTTATTAATGTTTTAGTTATGCAGAACATTATTCAAAAAATGCTTACAGGGTATTTCATCATTACGTGATGAGTTCCTATTGTTTCTCAGAGTTGAACTGGCAATTGGGTTTAATTCAATTTTCTATTTCTCGTTAGATTAGATTAGGTTAAATTTGGTGATGGTATGTTGTGCTGCAACCAAAATGATCTATTATACCATACCCTACTACTCACTGGTAAACACCCAGTTAGAGCATTCCTTAAAATTCAGCCTCCTTTAGAAACTTTAGGACATGGAGAGGGTTGAGTTTATGCAGGTCATGCCCGTCAATAAAATACGCCCCAGACGCAACCTTATCCTGCAGATTGTGCCTCCACAATCTTTGAGAAGATGGGCTGGGGCCACTTCTTCCAAAATACAGAATCTATATTCGTCTCTGCTCCACCCCAATGTTCGTATGGTGTTTTCTTAGTCTACAGTGTCCTATAAGAACCTCTGTCAGTATTCTCAGAATCTTCCTATTCAACCTAGAGCACATTACTGCTCTTTTTTGATTGAATGATCCAATTAACACCTTAGACCTGTGGCTCTTTACTTAGTTATGGACTATTCCTTCATAAATACTTCCCTCATTCTGTCCTGGATGTCTTTTGTTTTAAAAACACTTTGCCTTGCTAATCTGTCGTCTTCTTCATTACCTGCTTCATTACCCGTTACTTTGTTACCGTTCCCAAGCTAGTTTAGCTTGCTTACACAGTCTCTATTAACTTTGAATGTGACGGTGTATGAGCTGAACGGATTAACTGCTGCTTGGCTGTCCTACAAGATGGCAATTCTCATGTTATTGTACTTTCTTCCTATCCTGAAGTTTGCGCATCTTTCGATTGCACATATCTCAGTCTGAAAGACGCTGGGGCAGGTGTCCATGGGCTTAAAATATTTGGTTTTTGGTCCGAATGCTCCTGCGCCCACCCTTACTTCAATTTTTTAGCCATCCGCGTACCAATTGATTACGTCATTACCTAGATGGTACGAAGTGGCTTCACCGCTCCACTCCACTTTTCAATCTGTCTGTTGGAAACTCTAGCAAGGGATTCTCCCTTGGAAGACTTTCTCGATATTTAGAATTTTGATCTTTCCCTTACCCATAGTCTGCAATCTGTATGTTAAATCTCAGCATGGTATCCCTGGCAACTCTCTTAATCTGCAAGTGGAGTGGAACTAATCCTAACAGCATCCCTATTGACGCAGTAGGACATGTGCTCATTGCTACTTCTATGCAAATACAGGCTAGCCTCTGCACCTTTCCAACTCCGTTTTCCCAGCGTTTTGTTCCACGTGACCACTTCATCAGTGATGGCTGGTCTCACGTTCACGGTATACATCCACCTTAGGATACCTGGGCTACACCTCCATATTTTATCCGCAAGGATTTTGCATACCATCAGAGCTCTTACGACTTGTTTACCAATGCTTTCATGTGGTTTTTCCATAGGAGTTTGGAATCGAAAATTACTGCCAGACATTTTGTCTCCTGTGTAGATTCAATTATGGAGTTCCCCATGATTACTCAGATTGAGTTTTAGTCCCAGATTTACACCACAGATGTCTACCAGATTCAGTCTCCTCCGTACAAGATTTCAGTGTTACTTCGAACTTACCTCTGGCGATAAAGACAATATCATTCCCGTACCTAAGACATTTATTGTCCTGATTACTTAATAGCCATAATTTCATCCACTATTAGACTCTACGTGGAGCGTGATAAGAACCCCACCTTGCAGACAGTCTCTAGTGGTGCCAAGACTGATTTTACAATCACAAGTCTTTGTTTCTGCTACTCTAGTTCTCAGCATCTCACACATCCAGTCAGTTGAGGTTCTGTCAACCGTTTCTCACTTAGAGCCTTCTTGACCGCTCCATGTGTTTTTGAATGTTCCATCAATATTTAGAAGGGCATAAACAGCAACTCATTTGTTATCCACTGCCTCTTCTAATTCTTTTGTCAACCAGAACATTAATGATGAAAGATGTTAAACTGGGTCTATGAAAATTCGGTTGTGTGACATCTTTCTTACCTACTTTTGGAATAAATATCACTTTTGCCGTTCTCCATGGTTCTGGAATATGCCCAAGTGCCAGACTGCTCCTGAAGATACCAAGGAGGTGCGGTAACAGCCATTTCTGACCATTTCTGTCTCCTCTGCAGGATAACATTGATCGTTCCACCCACTCCTGGTGATTTGTATAGCTAGAAGGTGCATATTGCCCACGTAATACGGTCCTCTGTGCTTGGCCTTTTACTTCTCTTCTTACTCGCGTTTTCTGCACACACGCTTATGCCTCCCGACAACGTGTTTCTAGAAAAAGATCAGCTCTCTGCTACTTATCCTCTGTATGCGTCCCATCCGGCCTTCTCAACAGAATTGTAATCACGACACCGTCTTTAGTCAAAGCCTTATGCAGCACAGCCGCTACAGGCGTTGCATAGTTGGGCCGTCTTTGTTTCTCTTGTCTGTATTCGTAGTGAGCCTTTGCACATATATTCGTCGCGGTTATAAGAAACCAACATCAAAGAATGAAAGAAGAACCAACCTTAAAATATTAATGGTAAAATTATTTTTACTGGACTGCGGACGCTGTATTCCCTATATTTTATCGACTTCATACTAGAAATATAACTATTATAGATGAAATTTAAAAAAAATGAAAGTTTTTATGAAAAATTTTGGAGTGCTTCATACGTGTACAGGGTGGTTCGAAAGATATCTAAGAATTCATATTTTAAAGACGTGCATCTCCTGCTCAATTGTTGACGTTTTAAATAGCCCAGAACACGAATTGCATCTATTATTAATTATTTCGGGAAGTTAAAATATATTCGTATTCAAATTTCGAGTGTTTTTTGTTTATACACGAATTTGACAAGCAAAAATAATATTTTAATATGCCTTTGCCAAAGAATGGCGAACAGGCCATTTTAAGCAAATTTTGTGATCTGATAGCTAAATATGTTTTTGATCTGAGATCGATTTTTTTTTGCCAAAGAACGCGACGTAAAATTTTGAAGCATTAAATAAATACCCCAACAAACACCTCGTGTGCCATGGATTTGCCATGGTGTGCTAACACGTTATGCTGTCACTATGCGCTCATTATGCCTGCTGCCACTCGTACCGCCGCTAACGTCATGCATTTACCACCGCATGCTGGTGCGCCGTGTCGTCACAGTGTGGTATGATGCTGCATGCCGTGGGAGAAAAATTCGCACGATTGTAGCGCACACTATACTTTCAAAATGCTGTCATTTTGAATGCAGTGATTTGGACTAAAAATACTAAAACGAAGCCATTTTAAGATGATTTTCCTTTTGTTTCTCTCGTGATGGCAAAAAGCTCGATCCAAACATATTTTTTCATTTATAATATGCAGAATTTATATATACTACTTTTGGTAAGAGCACGGTGTGCATTTCGCATGGTGTCACAATGGCCAGTTGGACGTCCAAGTGACAATATGTAATGACGCGCGTGATCTCATTGTGCCGCCACAGTGTTTGTGGGGAATGTTTTTAAAATCAAACCAATGTGATTTTGTTTTTACCGCAAAGAGGGATCAGTTTCTGTTGATTTGGTAATTGTTTTTAAATTTTTTATCTACGGGTGTGACACAGCTATACTCCTCAAAATTTTAAAGTTAACGTTAGTAAATTTCTTAAAGGAACTTAATTTATTTAAACATAATTTTAATCCCTAGTTGGCATGGTATCTTCGAATATTCAGAGACGTTTTTAATTTATTACAATTAAAACTAAATATGCCTAACTTTAAATAAAAAAAATTTATTAGAAATATAAGTTATCATGGCATGGCTATTCTCGTGTTCTAAAGGTTTTGATATTGTTTTGCGGTGTTCATGTGTGGGTATGGTATAAAAAATATTTATTGGCGCTATAAACAGTTATGATAAAGCGTATTTTTTGTGCATGAAATACGGAAAAAGTATTTCGATTGATTAAAAATATTTAATTGAAAATATATCATACTGATTGACCCCGCAGAACACACTTCTTTTTAGATGAAATTTGGACATATTGCCATATTTTCTTTTGATTGGTTTATCTCATTTCTTCGGTTGGCCATAGGCCTATAGGAATATGCCATGAATTATTTGGAATATCTAATCGAATGCCATGCAGAATTACACTAAAACTGTTTTTCTCAAAACTCGGTAGTAATAATTAAATTGGCTGTTAATGTGATTGGGAACAATCGGATGGGCCAAAAACAAGTGTGAGTGTGTGAGAAGTTGTTGAATCAAGAACTTGACATAGTATTTCTTTTTGGTAGTAGTTTCTATTACTGATCATAACGTTTATTTACATTGGTCTTAATATTTGTTGAAACATATAACAGTTTTTCACCACCAACCAATCATTTAAAAGAACAAACGAAACAAAAAAAATAATTTTCCTTTAACAAAAATTAAAAAAAAAATAAAAGATCTTTCATTAATTTTTTTATAAATTCTAAAAAGTCAAAATTTCGGGACAAAAAATAACAAAAAAATTGTTAGACATGTCAGACCAAAACCTGTGTGTATATATTAAAAAACAAAAAAAAATTATTTTCTTTTAATTAAATAAACAATTTATTTTTTTTTCTTGTGTTTCTAAGAAAATTTAGTTTGATTCGTTTTCTACTTTTTTTATAAATATTTATTTTTTCTTCAGTTTTGATTTCCCGAAAATTGAAGATGAAAATTAATATAAAAAAAATTTTTTTTTAATTTTATTTTTGTGTTACCAACAGATTCTATCATCAGGTTGAATTATCATTTTTAATAATAAAACCAACTCGTTACGTGGGAAAAAAAAATATTCAATATGAAATAGGGTTGATATTTAAGTATTTCACCGGCTTGGTCTAAATCAACAAAATTGAAAAAAAAATCTTTCAGGCAAGAGGGGAATTTTTAATAAATATAACTAAAAATATTAACTTTTAATTTTTTTGTTCACTTTAAATATTATTGCTTCTATGATGAAATAATTTCTAAGATTAGACAACAAAAATCTATTCTTACAAGCACCACAAAAACATAATAGATGAACATCCGAAAACGAATAAATAATTATGTTAAAAAATGACAAAACAAAAAACAAAGATTTTGAGATGGGAGATCTTCATTTTTTATAAAATTTCTGAAAAGATCTATTTAACGTTTTTAATTAATTAAAAAAAAGGAACGAACTAAAAAAGGCGTTTCGGGTTTGAAAAATTAAAACTGTCAAAAATTTTAGAATGCTTCTTATTGATAGAAAAATTGACAGTTAATGATAATTAACGAAATATTATTTTATAATTAAAATAATGCGATTGATTGATGCTCTTGGTAGGAGTGCGAGGTTCTTCGTAAGCGGTAGAACGAGTATTTGAAGTTGCGAGATATCGATTATTTATATGGAAAATATGCGTCAAAATACTAATACTCAGAAATAGCATCTGCATAACATAGTCAAAATGGAGAATGAGTTATATAAAAGAATCTATATAATCAATAAGTTTTATTAAAGCAAATAGATTAGCTATGCAACCCATATATATGTCTCACAACGCTCCAAATGTGAGTCACGCTATATACTAGAAAATATGGATTAGATAAAGTTGTCAAGCGACACGTGCCGAATACTAGTATAGCTGGCCTACAAAAGGATTTGATATAGTGTTCTAGCTGTTCATGTTACTCGTTGGAACACCATGGAAAAAGCATAAAAATATAAATAGATAAAAATAAAAATATAAAGCGAAAGATCATCTCCGCCAGTGACATCATCGTGACATTCCTACATAGGATCTTGATGAAAGGTTGGCAAATTAACAAGGTTCACTTGAAAATGGAAGATCCGGGATTCATTTCAAAATTGGATAAAATGGCGAAGTCTTCCGAACACTTCTAAGTTTAAATCTTTAATAACTTTTAATCCCGGCTTTCGATACTATCGAAACTTGGTATATAAGGTTTTAGTACTGTTTCCACTATTTTTGTATACCAACTTCCGGTTTGTTACTTCCAGTTAACAAGAAGCTTTCAAGTAACATGGGAAAGATTTCAGCAGCTTTCGGAGTACATTGGATAAAAGGTTGGGGATCCACCATATAATAGGTGATATTTTTTAACTATGTTTTAAATGTTTGTTGGGAGCATTCGTGAATAAATTTTGATGACACTTTGGAAAAAGATGCAAATATGTATGGCAATTGGAGCTGAAATTGGAGCAAAAATTTCTTTTAACGGATTTTAAAAAATTGATCTATAATGCAGTTTTTTAAAGTTATATTGCTACTGTCTTTTGCAATTTGCATTCTAGTCATCATGCTAAATAAATATTGAACGTAGGAAAGATAGTATAACCTGAAACAATTACATTTGTGTATCAAAATTGTTGGTTTAAAATTGTATGTAATATATGTTTCTAAAATTATGTGAAAACTTAATACTTGTAACTTGATACTTGATAACATCGATTATATCGATTTAAAGCTCACAATTACGAGATGAAAATCGCATAAATTCTATATAAAGAAGCATAGCTTATGTATGATTAAACATGGATGGCAATCATGAAAAATAAAATAATTAAAAATTGTGACACTTAGCCGATAGTGATTTGCAAACGGCAACAATACGCATTAATACGAATTAATTTACTTAGCTTTCCGCAGGAAGATTTGTAAAATTTAAAAGTGTTGATCTATGGGTGTGACAACCACGCGTGCTTTAGTCCCAAAACGCAAATTTTACTTCGGTCTGAAAGACCTAAGTATTACATTCATGAGCTCAAAGTGAAATTCTTACCCCCACTTTTTTTGACATTTCTCGACGTTTTAGGACCTCCTGATTCTAAAAAAGCAAAAAAAAAAAAAATGTATGTCTGTCTGCCGGCCGGCCGGCCGTCATTACCTACGCTGCAGGGAAAACCGCTGGAGGGATTTCAAAAATTTTTTTTTCTAAAAATAGGTATACTCAAGGGACAGGTCCGAAAGGACGCTGTGTTCGATAACTGTACCGGAAGTGTGTCAAAAAAATCATTATGTGTGTCAAAAATAGCAAATTTTCATATTTTTGGCTTAAAAAACGTTCATTTTAAGTGATTACGAGTAGGAACATTAAATTTGGAGAAATCTTGATGGTCGGGATTGGTATGTGAGATCAAAAACTAGATTATTGCATTATAAGTTTGTCAAAAAAATGTTGTCAAGTGTGTCAAAAGAAAGATTTTTGTTTATTTTTTACCTAATATTATGGAAAAAAATAAAATTAATTTTCTTTGTTTGAAATGAAGTTTTATTATTATTATTGAGAATTATGGCATTATAAGTTTGTCAAAAAAATGTTGTCAAGTGTGTCAAAAGATTTTTATTTAGTATTTTACCTAATTTTTTGCAAAAAAAATAAAAGTGTTTGTTTGAAATGAAATTTTATTATTATTATTGAGAATTATGGCATTACAAGTTTGTCAAAAAATGTTGTCAAGTGTGTCAAAAGAAAGGTTTTTATTTATTTTTTACCCAATTTTTTTAGAAAAAAATAAAATTAATAGTTCGTATGACATGATATATTATTATTATTATTGAGAATTATGGCATTATAAGTTTGTCAAAAAATAATGTCAAGTGTGTCAAAAATGATTTCATTTATTTTTTTAGCCAATTTTTTGGGAAAAAAAATGTAGCTGTTTTTATGACGTAAATGTAATTTAAAATGAGATTGGACATGGAAATTTTTGAATTTGTTATAGTTTTTGAAATATTTTTGGAATTTTGAAAAAGTTTGTATTTTTGATTTTGTAATAATTTTTACAATATTTTTAGAATTTCGGCAAAAGTTTTAATTTTTGATTTTGTAAGAATTTTTGAAATATTTTTAGAATTTTGAACAATTTTTAATTTTGATATTATTATAATTTTTGGAATTTTGAAAAAAGTTTCAATTTATGATTTTGTAACAATTTTTGCAATATTTTTAGAATTTTGGAAAAAGTTTGTATTTTAAGAATTTTTGAAATATTATTGGAATTTAGAAAATATTTAAATATTTGATTTTATTCTAATATTTGGAATATTTTTGGCATTTTGAAAAAGTTTGATTTTATTTAATATAACAATATTTTTGGAATTTTGATTATAATTTTCCGGCAACGTATTGATGTTTCGTGTTAGTTTTGTAAGAAATTTTTAAACAGAGATAAAAAATACTTGTACTTTAACAAAGAGTTATGTTTGATGTACATCGCTGCCCAAAACTAAAAACCATGTCCTCATAAAAGTTTTTTGCCGAAAACTATATCAAAATCCTTAACCCAGACCGAAGTCTTGATATCTCAGAGCTTGAGATTTCAGCCCCTCCATATTTTCTATGATATGTTTTGATTATTTTAAATATAAAAATGTATATAATAGTTGCCTGGAATGGAAAATGTTTGAATTGGAAAAAAACACCAATTTTAAAATTTGTGATAAAAAGTAATTAAGAGTATTTGGTGATTAATGGAACTAAAAATAAAAAGTTCAGATAGAAAAATTAAATGTTAAATTTTATAGTTTTAATTTTTTTTAAAAAAGAAATATGCTATCATGGCGTTACATTGAACGATTGGTTCCTTAAATTTAAAACAAGACATTCAGTCAAGATTTCCTCAGATAAATTGGGAATCAATGGCGAGAATACTAATATTAAATTAAACTTACTAAAAGCAATAAATGTTGAAAAATCTACGCATAAATTATTCCTAATTAAATTGGAGTTAAGCTGTATAAAGTAGTTTCAGAGGAATGGAAACATTTAGAGAAAACCATTAAAGTAGAAGATAAGGCTGACAAAGCATTCAGTAAAAGGTTGGGAAGTTGGGAAATAATTGTACAATTAGCAGTGGAAATATAAAACAGGATTCAATACTATTTGAGTGACGCATGGATGTTGGATTTCGCAGGCTGATCATCATTCTATAATAAATTTATACAAGTCAGTTCTTTTAATTTTATTATAATTAGTATTAAATTCTTTCTTTATTTTCATAATCATTCTTGCATAAAATGTTAGAGTAAACCTCTAATAACGATAAGAGATTCCTAAATTTAGCGATTCGTTCTTGAGGCAACCAACATTTCGTGTATCTTAATTATTTTAATTTTCATTATAAAGGTTCAAGCCACCCAAAGTGGCAAATATAACATTTTCACTTCTGTCGGCAGTCCTTAACACTGCCTTCTATTTTTTTTTTGCAATTTTTTAATATTTTTCAGTGTCTTCGTGACCCTATTAAAGTTAGCCAAAAGTTTCCAGTCGAAAGTCGATAACGTAGATTTTTAATAAAATATCATCCGAAAGAGACAACACTAACTAAAAAATAGCCAATATTTTAAAGGTTAAAAGCAGTCTATGAAAAAAAGTTTGGGCAAAGCTTCATGTGGAAAATCTCGGAAAATTCGATTTTTTAAATTTTTTTATTCATACGGAAAAAATCCTTCCTTTAAAGTGTTATGTCTGGAAATGGGTCGATTTGATGACATTGATCCATTGCAATCTCTGGAAAAATGATTGGGTCAAGTTTCATGTAGAAAATCTTGGAAAATTCGATTTTCTTAATTTTCTGTTAGCAATGTAAAAATCCTGTCTTCAGAGTGTTAGGTCTGGAGATTGATCGAATGGATGACAATAACCTATAGCAATCTCTTGGAAAAATATTGGGTCAAGTTTCATGTGGGAAATCTCGGAAAATTTGAATTTTTTAATTCTCTATTAGGACTGTAAAAATGCTGCCTTTAAAGTATTATGTCTGCAAATGGATCGAATTGATGACTAGGGTCTATAGCAATCTCTTGAAAAATATTAGGTCAAGTTTCATGTGGTAAATTTCGGAAAATTCGATTTTCTTAATTTTCTATTAGAAATGTAATAAAGTTATGTCTGAAAATAAATCGAATTGTTGACAATAGTCTATAGTTATCTCTTGGAAAAATATTGGGTCAATTTTCATGTGAAAACTCTCAGAAAATTCAATTTTCTAAATTTGGTATTAGCACTGTAAAAATCTTGCCTTTAAAGTGTTATTTCTGCAGATGGATCGAATTGATGACCATGGTCTATAGCAATCTCTTCGAAAAATATTGGGTCAAGTTGGGGTGGAAAATCTCGGAAAATGCAATTTGTTAAATTGGCTTAGGAGCAGTGTAAAAATCCTGCTTTTATATTGTTATGTCTGCAGATGGATCGAATTGATGAAAATGGTCTTTCTAGATTCTAGAGCAATGAAAGTTTCTAAAACTAAAACTATAGCTATGAAACTTGACCTACTATTTCTCCAAACAATTGCTCAATATCATTGTCATCAATTCGATCCATCTGCAGACATAACACTTTAAAGGCAGGATTTTTACAGTCTTAATAGAAAATTAAGAAAATCGATTTTTCCTAGATTTCTCACATGAAACTTGACCTAATATTTTTCCAAAAGATTGCTATAGACCATGGTCATCAATTCGATCTATCTCCAGACATAACACTTTAAAGGCAGCATTTTTGCATTTTTAATAGAAAATTAAGAAAATCAAATTTTCCGAGATTTCCCGCATGAAACTTGACCTAATATTTTTCCAAGAAATTGCTATAAACCATGGTCATCAATTCGATCCATCTGTAAACATAACATTTTAAAGGTACGATTTCTACAGTGCTAATACAAAATTTAGAAAATCGAATTTACCGAGATTTCCCACATGAAACTTGACCTAATATTTTTCCAAGAGATCGCTATGGACCATTGTCATCAATTCGATCCATCTCCAGATATAACACTTTAAAGGCAGGATTTTGACAGTGCTAATACAAAATTTAGAACATCGAATTTTCCGAGAGTTTCCACATGCAACTTTCCACATGATATCCATCTCCAAACATAACACTTCAAAGGCAGAATTTTGGTAGTGCTAATAAAATAATTTAGAAAATCGAATTTTCTGAGATTTCCCCCATGAAACTGGACCCAATAGTTTTCCCAGAGATTGCTAAAGATGAAAAACGTGTTCTAGACAGAGTTGTGAAAACTTGACTATTTTTGATTTTCCTGAAGCTTGGCATTTAAGTAGTATGGACAAAACAAAATATACAACTTATTTTAACATTTTTTAAAGTGCATAGTTTGAGCATAGGCGGCACCCCAACATGCATGAAAAATAAAAAATCTGCCAATCCGATATAACTTTGAAATTGAATTGCTCAAGAAAGGCTATACCGATTTCATCAAACTTTTTTTTGCTTGATAGATGATTAGTTAGTCGTTTGAAAAAAATTAATCTATTGTTTTTATAATTAATTTTTAAATAAAAATATTAAAAAACTTTTTTAAAGATGGCGCTAGGGTCGAAGATCAATTGGAATTTAATTAATTTTTTTTCTGAAAATAGTTCTATCCTTACTCTAAAATATATCAAATTAACTAGGGGCGTTAATTTTTGTTCTTGAAATATTTAATTTTAAAGATTTTTAAACCGATTAAAATTTTAATTGTTCATTATTTTCTCGAACTTCAGTGGTTAAAATGTTTTGATGATAAAAATTGTTCGAAAAAATAATGCACAATTACAATTTTAGAATGACTAAAAATCTTTAAAATTAAATATCTCAAGAACAAGAATTAACGCCTCTTTGTAAATTTGAAATATTTTAGAATAAAGATAGAACTATTTTCAAAAAAAATTTAATTAAATTCCAATTGATCTTCAACCCTAGCGCCATCTTTATAAAAGTTTTTTTAATATTTTGATTTAAAAAAGAGTTACAAAAACAGTTAATTAATTTTTTTTCAAACGACTAACTAATCGTCTATCAAACAAAAAAAAGTTTGACGAAATCGCTATAGCCGTTCTTGAGCAATTTAATTTCAAAGTTACATGGGATTGGCTGAATTTTCATTTTTCATGCATGTTGGGGTGCCCCCATTAACTATGCACTTTAAAAAAATGTTAAAATAAGTTGTATTTTTTATTTTGTCCATACTATTTATATGCCAAGTTTCAGGAAAATCAAAAATGGCCAATTTCAAATCTCGACTTTTTCACCTGCGTAGATCACGTTTTGCATCATAGACCATTGTCATCAATTAAGTTTTCGGATGATATGCGGGAGTTTTATTTTTATAAAGTAATTCAATCTGCATTATCGACGTTCAGCTGCAAATTTTCGGTTACCTTTAACAATTTTGGCTGATATCGTAAAAATGAAATCTGCGATACCGACTTTCGTTATTTGATACCGACTTTCGGCTAACTTTAACAGTATGTCTTCGTGCACACTATCGTCTACAATAATCATGTGATTATGATGAAACGTATATGAAAAAGGTTTCAATTTAATTAGTGTGAGAAGATATAATGATCAACTTTTGGGACACTTCGATCAAAGTGGCGAGGGTCCATCATACAACTGCTGACTTTTCTCACTTTGTTTTAAAGTTTGTTAGGAGCGTACAGATTTCCTTCATAAATCAATTTTGATGATACTTTCATAAAATATGGGCATCTGAATGACAAAGAACTGTTAGTTTTTAGACGATATTGGGATAAGCGGTTGGCCTGCCGAACACCAATTTATTTGAAATAGCAAATTAGAAAGGACAATTAGGAATTAGGGAAAACCGGGTAGAGAAGAGGCAAATACTCTGAAAAAATAGAAAAATTGTTGTAGCTTAGCGGACATATCCACATAATCACAAATTTCTTTTTTCAAAATTTTTTTTTCTTCTATTCTCTCGATTTGTAAGTTCAACTTCCACATTGATCTAGCAGGAATTCTTCTTCCACCCGTCTTTAGTTTTCTTAATACATTATTTGTAGTTGTACTGTTGCTTCAAAAGCTGGTTTATCTTCTGTTGTTTGCTTTTGTTTATTGAACCCAATTTAATTGATTTTGTCCTGTGAGTGGATGTTAAGCTTTCCCTCTATAAAATTTATTTCTACTCGATTCATTAATTTTATGTTTTTCGTTTATTTTTAAATCTTGTTTTAATTTACCTTAATCAGCGATAGTTCCGTGACTGTGTCGATTAACGTATTGGAAACTGGTGAGTTAGATACGTTTAGAACTACGTCAACTATTGGTGGATTAATTATGGTTTTGTTGTTTTGTAGAGGATTTGGTTATTTGGGTGGTTTTTTTGACAGTTGAGGGTTTTACATAATTATACCCTTGACAGTCTCAGATTTTTCTACCACTTGTGGGCTGCAAGTGTTGTCTTGGCATGTTTCTCGAATGTGTTAATATTGGCTTAGCTACTTTCTGTAGATTTCCCACAAACCTGGTATTTCCATTCCTGCTTTACTGTTCATTAGTTGGTTCTTGATGTGTTGGTGTAAAGTTTTTTCTAGTCCAGTAGTTATCTAATTATTACGCCTTTGATGATCACGGCTCGATCTACCAAACTGATTATTATTTCTTCTAAATTTTTTTTCTTCTGAAGCAATTCTGCGTCGAATGACCAGATCTTCTACAGTGTGTACTATATATATGTAGCTAAGATAAGCTTGCCAGATTTTTTTTGGAGGTATTCCGGGCCGGAAAATCCTGGCGGTTTTTTTATAAATCCAGGCAAAATCCGGGCGACAAGTGTCAACATTTCCATTTGAAAAGCCGGGCGAAATCCGGGCGAAATACAAAATTTTTAAAAATCGCACAGAAAAGAAAAAAACAAAAGGACTATGTTTTTTCATAAATAACCTTTGAAAACTCTTTATTGCTTTGAAATGTTGAAATATATTTTGTTAATAATATTTTTAATTCTGTTACAGAAAGAGTTCTATGCTTAAATTGTCAACATTGTATTCAATCAATCTCCATCGAAGTCGATGACTGTCCACTCTCTTGAGTACCAAACAAACTATCAGCTCTCATTTTGTATTTTTCACTTCCAGCAACTTTTTGGAGAAAACCAGCATCTTCTTTTATTTTTGTATAAAACTCTGGACATGTCTCCTTCCAGTTGAATTTTACCATCAATTGTGCCCGAACGTTTTCCAGTGTCAATTTGCCTTTTTCTTTTGTCCAAATGTCATTGATGTGAGAAAATACGCGCTCAGTTGTCGTATTGGCCGCTGGGATAACTAAACCAAACTCCACGATTTGCAGCAAACGATTGAACGAACGAGAGCACAATATATAAATTATAAAACGTTGAAATGATGTCAATTGTTTATATATTTTCATATGAATCATTTAAAATAACACGATTTAACATGTGAAACATATTTGAATAAGAAAGATACAGATTTTTGAAATTTTGACTATAAAACGAATTAATATTATATATATATTTTTTTTCAATGAACAAATGTTGGAAAAATCCGGGCGATTTCCGGTTTTTGTTTAGAAATCCGGGCGTCCGAACCGGGTGATTTTTCAGCCAAGTTTTACCAAAACAAGCCGGGCGAGTACGGCTTTAGCCGGGCGATCTGGCAAGCTTAAGCTAAGAAGTCATTTATAAAAACAAACAATATACAACAAATAAAATATATTCAACTACAGTTCAAATTACAAAAATTCACATAATGTTTTTTCTAAATGTTGAAATATAATTCAAACAATATTTTATTGAAATCTGATGACTATGATTTAAAGCGTTACGAAAGTTAAATAATAATAATTAACGAAAAATAAAAATAAATCTTGCAGGCTAGTGTGAATATATTGTAACGACTCTTCGTTGGTTCTTTTCGATTATTGAGCAAATACGACAGTAAAAATACAGATCTTTTGTTAACAGAATCTCAAACTTTATTTGTCAACAAATTACAGCAGCTTCCGTTTTTCCTTACAATAAATTCCAGGGTCTCCAATTTATGTACGATAAACTTTACCGCTTTTCCACAATTTGAATCAATAATATTCGGAATCGTAAAATCTGTATTTTCTATTCCACTAAGTTCAGATTCTTTCACTATTAGTACCCAGGCTCAAGTACCACCGATTATTCCTTAAACTTGCGAATATTTATAAACACTTTTAATTGCAAAAGTAAAACTGACTATCGGATATTTTTGTTCGCTTATTTATATCGAAAAATAAATAAATCGAAACTTCTATAATCCACTAGAAATCAATACTACGAAGTCCGTACATCTTAAATAGGCCACACCTGTTTTCATTCATACTTGCATTTGTATTAGCGAACTCAAATTTAATTTATGCAAAATGTATTTGTTGAAGGGAGTTAACTTTTGATTTTGCCATAGAATGTAGAAAACATTTAGGCGGAACGTATTAGTTATTTATGATTAAATTAAATTAACCCATTCTGGACGAAGTTTATTACAATATTTATTTTCACATAAATTGACTGACATTACTATGGGTCAATCGATAAAATTATGAAATTAACAATAACAATTTATCAATAAGGGAGGGGATTTAATCAAAATTAATTGGAGAATTTAAAAACTAATTATAGTATAAATAGAATAATAATTTTGTAAATAAAATAAAAATAAACTTATCTTCTAAGTTAAAAGTTTAAATATTTAAACTGTTAAATAGGAAGAAAGTCTGCCCAATAGGGCTCAGTCTAGGGGTTAGCATGGTATTTCCAGCATAAAGACTTTCTTCCCATCGTAAACTAGTATTATTAAAATGGACTTTAAGAAATCAACTATCATATGGACAACCAAAAATAGATGTTCACCATATGAAGTTGGAGACTGTTTTATTGTTTCGTCATTCGTGTTAGAGCTTTTAAAACCTCTGCTATGGGGCTGTTTTGATTCTTTTATTTTCAAAATATGATTTAATGAGGTGTTCGTGTGTGAATGTCGATTGGTTCGTTTATTTTTTTCAAAGTCCTCTAAGCTTATTGCCGGTACCGGTGGGTTCATTTCAAGGTATGCTGTTCTATAAACAGAAACTGCTCTCACTGCCAGCCTTTGAAGCCTTTGTGGGATTTCAAAGATTAACTTTGTAGGCTTTCGCTCGCATGTGTTTATTTGATCCAAAGCTGCTGACGTTGTTTTGGATAGGAGAAACATTCTCTCTACAACCTCCTTTAACTCCGCAAAAAGATTTAAATATTATATCCCATGGGAAGCTTTATGTATTTCCCTAATACGTGACATGACCCATGAAGCATAGTCGTTTAGAAGCCTATTCGCACGCGTTCAAGAAGCATTCTACTTCTCCCCGATCTTTATACCCTAATGGTTATAGTTTCCAAATATTTATGAACTAAAAAATAACTGTCACTATCCATTTTTTTTGCTACCTTATTCCTAAGTATTTTTGGTTTTTTAAGAACTAAAATTTAATCTAAATGTGACTCACAAAAAATGCTGAAAACTGTGCAAAACGATTAGTGACTTGAAACCAATTTTATGGTTATATTGATAGTCAGACAGATATTGCAGGTATTAATTTATAAGCAGCGACTACAAGCATACTTAACAACGAGGTTTCAAATATTAATTGATGCCATTAGAAAGCCACTTTTCGAATGCGTTCCTTTTGTAGTATTCGGCAGGTAATCATTCCGTTCCAAACCATATCATCAATTTTCACGCTTTATTCAAATGTCGAATAATTAATAGTTGACATGTAGATAGCCGAGCGTCTATCAGTGGTACTTTTGTTCAAGAAATGTTAAAAACTCTTGGTCTTCTTATTCGCCCCACAGCTAAAATAAAAACTGCTGATGGTACCAATCAAATTCAATTCAGGCACTAAATGAAGTCCCTTGATTTTTATGTCATTCCGTCTCTTTCGCATGATTTGTATTATATTACGTTAAGCGAAATTGCGTTAATCAAACAAAAAAATATTAGCGTATATCACCAGCAATAGAACAACTGATGGGAGATGAACTGGATTTTATGTTTGTACTGGGTTTTACCGAAGAAAGTATAAGTCCTAGGAGTTTGCCAGTGGTGGTTGATGCAGCATGTGATTACTTCATATGTAATGTAAGGCTCTATGTTTTTGTATATCTGGATGACCTTCTCATAGTTACTGACACATTCACATCTCGTATCAGTGGCATCAGTCGTCAGGTGTTTAAGACAGTTCAATTTGACGATCAGTGTTGAAAAAGAGTAATTTCTTATTACCCAGAGGGTAAATACTTGTGATATTTAGTAGTTGCAGGTGTGCTTAAAAACAACGACGATAACCCCACCGCAATTGCTGAGTTTCTGATGCCATGGTGAAACAAATTAGAAGAATTTTAAACCTGGCTGGTTGCTACCACCCGTTTGTTTCTATATTCGCCTCATTAGACTTGATTTTAAAAAAATTAAGTTCTTTGACAGTGATGTTACACCGATAAGTAAAACTTGGAAATTATGCATCCTGGAGGATGTTAACTGACAAGATCCATTTTGTACCAGCTACATCAATTTTATTTTTGGAAGCGACTGGCCAACCAAATTAAAGCCTTTGCTTCTTACTGTGATATCTGCAAAATAGTCAAAGGTTCTACACGGTGCTGCGCATTTCAATGGTAACGTCCCTGATCAATCACTCATGGTTTGAACCATGAACACTCCACCAATCCCTCATGGTTTGTTCTACTCTTTCTTCAGACTTTTGAATTGTTTGGAGGCCATTGTTTAAATCAATTGTCCAAAATTCGCTCTAGAATTAAAAAGCTGACCGCTGTGGTTTTTGACAACGAAATCTGCTAAAGTTTACGTGGTCGAAAACATGTTTTTCACGGCGACATCGTCTTGCGCTTAAATTTGGCATTATACCAGATTAGCTTCAAAATATGTGAAAATCAATTTTCTTAGGTTGGTTGGCAATGTTTTCTACCGATTAGAGGACTTAGTTCACGACAGAAGGACGTGTATGCAGTCCAATGACATGTGTCAGTAAATATATGCTTCCTATATGCTGGACAGACTCTCCAATTTAGTTAATACTTTTTCTTACTTACTGAATTGCCCACCTTTATTAGGCCAATGTCTTTAGTGGTTGTTTTCGTTAAGCCCTTATACTTCACTCGATAGAGCCTGAGTCTTTATTTTTGGATTTGGGGTTGAATCCAACTAGAACCTATTTCTTTTCTTTTTTTATTCTCAGGATAAATGTAGTTGGCCAGACCTCTTCCTTTCGTCCTATACTGTAAATGTAATGGTTTCTAGTCAAGATTGACATTCATGATTGATCGTGTATGGGCCCTTTAAAGATAATAAAGGAAAAGGTATTATTACGAAAATAAGGTTATAAATTTTACAATTTTGTTTAGTAAATGCATATTTTGGGATTTAATTTGATAAACGAGATAAGTTATAAAATATATGGAGAAGTGAGGCATGGCGGGTCATCTCTCACCGAATGTAGATCTTAGCTCTTTTTGTTCTAAAGAGAATATTTAGGATTTTTTGAAGTGAGGTCAGTCAGAAGAACACTCTCTCTCTAATCGAGCTAACGTCGGTTGTCTACGCTGGTGGACATTTACGGCCCATTTTACCCTTTCGTTAAAGATTTTTTCAGTAATTTTAGTCAAATCGAAAGGCACCTTTTTCGATCGTTCAATACAAGATATGAAAAAACTTTAAGCATTCTAGTTTTTTTTCGTTAAATGTTTGATCAGTTCTAGAAAACTCGGAGGCAAGAATGTACAAAAAATAGAACGATGAATGAGTGTGGGCGACAGAAAGTCAGAGTAGATTATTAGAATTTCAGTTTCATTATAAGGAGAATGGTTGATTGAAGATTATCATGGTTTGTAATTAATGAAGATTGCGATTTGATTAGATTGAATCAGTTCGTCAGATGATCAAGAGATCGTACGCGACAGTCGGGCCTACTGCATACAACTATTTTCACAAGCCTTTAGTGTTGTAAGCCGCAACTTAGTGTTATAAACCCTTCAAATTTCCGTATAACACGTACAAGTTCTCTATTGCAACAGATAAATTTGAATTGTGTTGAATTTGAATTGTTTCCCAAACAAAAAACAACTAGTTGTTTGTGTTCGTCTTTTTATAAAAATCATATTCATTCATACCCGAAAGCCTATTGGTCTAATCTATTTGGTATCATTTCGGCATTTTCTTATTATTAATGAATGATTCAGTTTTCTTCGCTTCGCATAAACACAATGTATATAAATAAAATCTTTAGTGAAGATTGATATAATGCATGTAATTGACTAAAAGAAATATGATTAAATGGAGATTAATATCGTTATAAGTAAAGTTGAGTTATAAAACGATTAATTACGTAAAGAAGAAAACAACAACAATGAATTAATGAAATATTTTAATAACTAGTATGCAATGCTAACGTTTTAGCTACGTAAAAACCATCTTAGTTGGAAATGCTTTTTGTATCTGATCTCATCTGATCTGATCACATAATTTTCCAAATTTTATCGTCATTTTATCACAAGAGGCGAGTGAAATAAAATGGCAAGTACTTTCTTAAGGCTGATTTTTTAATATTATGTCACATAGGTAGAGCAAAGAAATAGCATGCCGTTAATCAGCCGTATTTGTTAGAGTTTGTTGCGGAGGCGAATTCATCAAACCTTTCACATATCAGTTGTCAAAATATTCGCTATATCAGTTGTCAAATTATTGAATTATCATGTCGTGTACCGAAGTTTACTGTGAAAAAGGCCTATTTTAAGTCCTCTGTTGGAAAAAACGATCTTACTTTCCGAACAACCACATCAGGGACGGACAAAACGGAGAGGGGGGAGTTTGAGCCCGGACCCCCCTAACCGATTTTTCAGTATTTTTTTATTTAAAGTTAGGAATTGTTTAGTGTAACCCATAATAAATTAAAGATTAACGTCTCTGAATATCAGAAGATACTTTGCTAAGTATGTGAAGTTTTCAGGTTCAGGCAACATCGATTTGATCCAGACAGACGCTCATTCATCTATAATGTATTTGTAAAATACCGTCAAATACAAGCAATCCAGCAAGTAAGTTTTGAACTTCCAATCCATTTAACAGCTCTCTGCTTAAGCATTAAACTTACATAAGCATAAGATTACTTATGTATTAAAAGAAACTGTTTTCTATTAAAATCCTTACGACACAACTAAGCTAAAAATATGAGAATACCATTTCATATTATTTTTAACCTCAACTACTAGAAGTCTAACCGATTCTTTCTCTTCAAGATCAGTTTTTCTTCAAGAATCAAACTTTAATGAAAACGCATTAGGTCTATGAAAAACAGCAAACTTTAGTTTTGCAAGTGTTGAATCTATATCTATATATAAATACGTAAGCCATATTTTTGCGGCACAATTTTAAAATATTTGCTCCTCAAAAGTGTAGCAATATGTATATCGTAGGATAGGCCTTGAGTAGTAGATGTGCTAAAAACTACTTTGTTTTGAATTTTGACGATTTTTTTCAGAAAAAATGGCAAAAATGTGATAGTTTTGTGTTTTGAGTTTTTTGTTCGGTTATTTTGTTTTTTTTTTTCAAGTTATATGTTTCACAATTCAAAATCAATCTATATCAATTAATTAAAATCTGAAATAATGTGTTGTAGCTATTTGATTGGGAGGTCTATTTACAATTTCTATTTACAATGGCCGACTTTTGGCCACTGGGCGATTTCTAGTTCAACATTGTTAGCAATGCCCGCTTTAAATATTTTTGACGACTTAAGAAGCTCATAATATTAAAATTAATGTTCTTCTCAAGATGAAAAACGTGTTCTAAACAGAGTTGTGAAAACTTGACCATTTTTGATTTTCCTGAAACTTGGCGTATAAGTAGTATGGACAAAATAAAAATACAGCTTATTTTAAAATTTTTTTAAAGTGCATAGTTTGAGCACAGGGGGCACCCCAACATGCATGAAAAATTAAAATTCTGCCAATCCGATGTAACTTTGAAATTAAATTGCTCAAGAACGGCTATACCGATTTCATCAAACTTTTTTTTGTTTGATAGATGATTAATTAGTCGTTTGAAAAAAAAATTAATTTATTGTTTTTATAATTAATTTTTAAATAAAAATATTAAAAAGACTTTTTTAAGGATGGCGCTAGGGTCAAAGATCAATTGGAATTTAATTATTTTTTTTTCTGAAAATAGTTCTATCCTTACTCTAAAATATATCAAATTAACAAAGAGGCGTTAATTCTTGTTCTTGAGATATAAATCCTTAACCCAGACCGAAGTCTTGATATCTCAGAGCTTGAGATTTCAGCCCCTCCATATTTTTCTATTCGGTTTTCATCAGTTTTATTTCGGTTATACTTTCGAAAAGCATTTTTTAAATTTTATCGCTTCTTCATATTTACTTAAAACCCATTGATCAGCCTTCGGAACGATTAATTGGAATAAACTTGCGCATACCCATGTGTATTGTTTCTGAAAAATTAGAAGCAGAAATGTTTGAATTAAAAATAACTCTAGATTGTTGGGTAAATTATTTTAATTTAAAGTAGGTAACACTTTTTATAGTCTTTTTGAAGTTTGCTTGTACAAGACGGCGTAAAATTGTAATGCTGTAAAATAAAAATAAACTAAAATATTTCGTTTGTAATGTAAAACCATTGCGTGTTATTGTTTTAAAATTCTTTATTCTCTAACAGGTTATGTGCCCAGTAATAGTAAAAGTAAAAAAATAAAAGCAAAAAGTTTAATAAAAGTAAAAGTAGAAAAATAAGTAAAAATGGCGTCTAAATTTGACGCAGACGAAATGTGCAGTGTGGAAAAATTATGTGATTACGGTTCATTTGAGGTTTTCAGATGGAAATTTTTTTAAAATCACATGGAGTTTATGAAATAACAACTGGAGATGAAGTGCTGAAAGAAGATGATACGGATGGAAAAAGATGTAAGCGGAAAATGAAAGATGCAAAAGCTCAAAAATATATGGTGACAAGTGTCGATAAAAAAGTTTTAATGCACATAATAAATGCTAAAACAGCTAAAGAAATGTTCGAGAAGTTACGCGCTATCTATGAAAAAACTTTTTCAGCTACACTTGCACAAAAGGGACAGACATGGTAACGCATATCAGTAATTTGGAAAATATTGCCCACAAATTAAAATCATTGGGACAAGAAATCAAGAGTGATATGTTGATATCGTAGATTTTATCTACACTTCCAGATACTTATAAGTATTTTGCGAGTGCGTGCGAGTCATCCCCAATTGCCGAAAAAACTTTAGTTAATCTAATGGCAAGGTTATTAAGTGAAGAACAAAGAAATATTAGTAACGATGAAAAACACAACGTTGTCGCGTTTAAGGCAGAATTAATGAAGTGTTTTAAATGCAATAAAAGTGGTCATATTGCTAGAAGTTGTGCAAATGGTGTAAAATGTCATAGATGTGGTGAAGTTGGACATTTTGCGAAGTTTTGTAAAAATCAAAGTAAAATTTATTGTACGATCTGCAAGAAAAATAATCATGCGTCCAAGATTGTTTCTTTAATAAAATTAAAAGGTGTCGTTTCTACTAGAAACATTAAAAAGTAAGAGTGTAAAAGACGAGTGGGTTGTAGATTCGGGATCCACTTCCCATATGACAAATGACATAACGTTATTAAGAAATATTAGAGAAATAACTTCAGTGATTGGTGTTGCAAAGAAAAATTCGACAATAAAAACTGAAGCTGTTGGTAGCATTGAAAATAATGAGTGTATTTTAAATGATGTATTGTATGTTCCAGAACTATGCAAACATTTGTTGTCAATGCATTCAATAATAGAAAAAGGTGGTTAAGTTAATTTTAGTAAAAACAAAGTAGAAATTACAAAAGACACTAAAAAGTTTCAATGTGAATTAAGTGATAATGTGCTTTATGTGGTAAAATTTGAAAATACAGTTTGAGTAACTGTTTTACCACATAAAGCAATGGGAAATGAAAATAAAAATAATACGGATGAGTGGCATAGAAAATTGGGACATCTGGATCTCAATAATGTAAAGAAACTTTCAACCTTAGTGAACGGCATGGACATTAAAGAAACTGAAAATGGAAAAATAAAAGAAGTGCGTGAAGTATATATAATTTCAAAGCAAACGAGAGAACCATTTACAAGTGAACGTGAAAGAGCAGAAAAACGCAGTAAGGCTCAGTTTTATTTCTTACTCTAGTTTAAATTCATATCCACGAACTCTAGAAATTCACTAGTAATCCGATAAATAGTTTGCAGATCATAGTTTTTCACATGACATTCGTCCTCCTATCTTCAAAGGGTAAAATGCGTGAACGAATAAAGCTGGTCCTGAAATACGCTGCCATAAATGTAAACGAGGACCTAAAAAAAAGTTGATTGGGGTGAAAAAAATTTAGTCAATTTTAATTCCAGCAAAACACATTGATTGTTTCCAGATCAAAGAGTTCGAAAATGATATTTCAATTAGTATGTGTGACGATCAAATAGTAATAGACGAATGTGAAAGCGTTCGTTTATTGGTTGTCACAATTCTCAATGACCTACTCAGGAACGATCATATAATGGCAAGTGTAAACAGCGCGTCAAAAAACTCGGTCTCCTCAATAGATGTAAAAAATATTTCACTCCGTATCAATTACTCCACATTTATAAGTCCAATATAAATTTGGGAAACTGCACCTGTTTCCATCCCGGCTCTTTCTGACTCTGTACAAGAGCGTGCTATGCGAATTCGAATAATCGAAATTTAACATCAAATCTTGATTCCCTACAACACCGTCGTACTGTTGCCGATATCGTTGTTTTTTATAAATATCGTCACCAGAAGTGCTCGAACGAAATCAGATCCATTATGCCTCAAACATATTCCTTTTCTCCGTTTTACTCGTCAATCGGTTTGTGCAAACAGTCAAACTGTTACGATTACTCACTGTATTAGTAACAGAATGCAGTGGGATTTCCTTGTCCGTACATTGCATAAATAGAATGCGAATCAATAGTCGAATCAATAGTATCGGGGACGTTCAATCCACGAAAGTTTAGAAAAAACATTCGTCAACACCTCAGAACGCATGTTGTTGTGGAACCTAGGTCTCAAAACTTACCTATGTGTTGTTGTGACACATATTGTAATTCCTATAACACAATGCTTTTTATTTATTGCACGACTACCTAAGCTTGATTTATTCTCTTTCAGTTTTTATGTACACAATGGCAGAAGTGATTTAAATTTTAGTGTTAATTTAGCTTTAGTATAACGAAAATGTATCGATTTTTTATTTCAGAGTTATTTACGTAATATGTCAGTTGCGAGAAACGCCAAAAAACGACGGATACTGCGGTGACCAGAGATAGATTTACAATAGAATGAAAAAACATTTTTTTTAATTTAAATTTAATTTTACAAAATAATCATGTATAAAAATATAATAATACAATTTTTACATATTTGATTTTATTGGATAAATTTTTTAAAACTAATAGAGTTGGTATTAAAAATTAATTATTTGTATAAATAAAACTTTATACAAATCACAATTTGGTAAAATTCTTTAAAAGTTTCTTTTCCGTTAAAATAAATGCAATATATATTTTAAAAATATATTTACTATGAATTAACATTGCTACCATTACTCCATTCACCTTCCATTCTCCACACACTAAATAAGTAACTTAGTTTTTCATGTGCAATAAGACCGCCGGGAGGGGTAGCACTACTTAATGGCGTATTAACAGAATTATTTATTGTTTGATTTCCTTGGCTTGTTCTTTCTTCTAATGCTTGAAGTAATGATAGTTCGTTGTTGGATAAGATTTTATAAAGAAAATCGATGTATCTGGAAAAAAAGAAAACGCATATTAGTCAGTTGTTCAAAAATATATATACATATTACATAAGTATCATTTGTCAAATTTTTTTTTAATTAAAAATTTTCAAATGAACACAAACTGAACCTTTGATGCCAAGTAATCACTAAATATAAATGTGATCAATATTAGTAGAAATAAAATGATTACTACATACATCTGGGAATAAATCGACAAAATTTTAAGTCAAAACCTGTAATTATGCAGATCCTACCACTCCAAACAAGGTCCGTAATGTGACTGTAAAAGTCCTGTGGTAAATGCAACAAACTGTGCTAGGATAACAAGTTAAAATGTTGGCCTCCTTATTTACTCTTTCACCTTTTTCAAGGACAAATTAACTTAAAAATTTAAAATACATACATACGAGTATTTCATATATATTGATTATCTGTGGTCTTAAATTATTCACTTTTAACCCCTTTCTAGAGTAACTAACTAGCTAAAATATTTATTACCCATTTCTTAATGTGATCTCATAAATAAACTTGCAACTTCAACCATGTTTTTATTACTGCGTGACCGGCTATTGACGGTAAGATTACCCAGTTTTAGGACAAAAACATATAATTTTTAATTTCACCCTTCATATCAAATTTCAACAAAATACAACGTGAAATATATGTTTTTTCTGATATGATTTTCAAGTGAATTTAAAAATATGCAATTTTATTATAAAAAAAAAGGTTTGGGACGGATATCACTCCTACGTTTTAGTACAGTTTTTGTAAATACATCATTTTCAAAATGTCCAACAAATTCGTTAATAAAAAATAAAATATTCTATGTTTAAACTGACCTAGAAATGAGATAGGTTTTCGCAGTTCGGGCCTGATCAGGACAAATAGGATATGCCTTATTAGTGAAATGAGGTATGATTTTTGAGAGGGACCGGATGCAAATGCCTTAATAGGACTTGCCTTATTACACCCTGATCAGGCTCGGAACATAATAGGACAGGCATGAACCAAATGTCAGTCAGCAATCCTAAATGTAAGCTTTTAAGTCTTTTCAGATCGATGTGTTCACGTATCACTGAATTAATTACGCAGTTATTACATAGTACAATAACTAAAATGTACAACATAATTAAATAAATCATGGAGACTGGCTGGTGAAATACAGAACGGAGGTTCATCGTAACTATCACAAAAGTTTGACTAAATCCTCTTGTGCTTTTTTAGTATAGCACACAATAATTTTGGTATCCAACAAATCTTATATATTAATACGCTAACGAAAATTTTGTGGACCCTAAGGCTTTTTTATTCACAGATGGATTCATTTCAAATTTTTACTGCTAACTGATATTAGTGTAACTTAGATTTTAAAGATTTTTCACACAAATCGGATCATAAATAAAAAAGTTATAGACGAATTAAATTTATTTTTGAATTTAAGCGAACTCCCCCATAATAATATGAAATGGACTTGCCCGAGCCATATTTTTTTTCACAAAAACGCAAAACTTTGTTACTTTGTTACCTTGTTATTAACGTGGAAATATGTACGACTGTTAAAAGTGTGAAATATGTTTACAAGTATGTATATAAAGGGTATGATTCTGCCAATGTTGAATTGAGAGTGAATGGAGAGAATGCAGTTAATAATGATGATGCGATTGTGGGAAATGAAATTCAAGATTTTTTGAATGACGGTATGCTGGTTCGACTGAGGCTGCTTGGCGCATATTTGAATTTCCAATGCATTTTCAATCTCATACAATTATTCGACTTGATTTTCATTTGCCTAATAGACAAAATGTTTATATCAGGAATGGTAATGTGGCTGGTGCAGTCGCAAATGTATCAAGAACAAAATTGTTAGCATTTTTCCATTTGAATTCCATTGATAATTTAGCTAATGAGTTTTTGTATACAGAATTACCATTACATTATGTTTGACATGATCAAAGTAAATCGTAGAAAAGAACACAACGTGGGGCTGATAAAGTTGTTACTCGATTATATATGGTTTCTCCAAAAGATATAGAATTGTTTCATCTGCGTTTACTTCTGTTGCATGTTCGTGGTCCAAAATCTTTTACTGATCTACGTATGTATGAAGGTGTTGAGTACCCTACTTTTGTTGCAGCATGTGAAGCTCGAGGTATTGCAACAAATGACAATGAATGGCGTGAATGTTTACTTGAAGCTTCAGAAATTCAATCACCAAAACAGTTACGTCAATTATTTGCATTTATATGTGGTTTGAATGTTCCTCCGAATGCTTTAGCTTTATGGATTGAATTTAGAAATAGTATGATTGAAGACTTTTTACGAAATTACGATGAAGATGTGTCAATTAATCGAGCCTTGATTGAAATTAATGAAATTCTTCTTACACATAATACTTCATGTGGTGATCTTGGTCTTCCGATTCCACAATATAACGTTATAATATAATATAACTTACTTGGTGATGTAGATCATTTTGTTATTGAAGAAGAAGCTATAGTTTTTGATAGAATGTATGAAAATGCAAATAATAAGCAACGTAGTGTGATTGATATTGTTTTGCGTGAAGCTCAATTCCATGATACTGGAAGTAATGTTTTTTTCTTGACAGCTCATGCAGGTTGTGACAAAACTTTTGGTCAAACGGCAATCATTCATAAATTTAATTCATTAAATCTTTCGTGTATTGTAACTGGCTTCAGTGGTATTGCATCAACTCTTTTGATTGGGGGCGAACTTTGCATAATGTTTTCAAATTACCAATTCCATTATTAGAGAATTCAATGCCAAATATAACTCCAAACAGTGTACATGGCACATATATTAATAATGCATCAATCATTATTATAGATGAAATTTCAATGTGTTCTATTCATGCTTTAAAATTAATTGATCGTTTGTTAAGAGATTTGACTCCAAACGAAGAAAATAAAAATAAACTGTTTGCAGGTAAAACTCTTTTACTGAGCGGTGACTTTCGCCAAATTCTTCCAGTTATACCGCATGGCTCACGTTCTATTTTAATTGAAAATTGTATTAAATCTTGGCAAGAATTTATTAACTTTAAAATTTTGAAATTAAATCAAAACATGAGAGCTCTCCCTCATGAAATTGATTTGTAGAATTTCTTAGAAGACTCGGTAATGGTGATATGCAAAGTTTTCCACAGTTTGCTTCAGATATCATTGAAATTCCTCATAATTTGATTGGCAATCCAGACAATATTATTGAAGACATTTTTGGAAATATTTCTAATACAATTTTATCTGATGACATTTTGAGTTCCGTCATTTTAGCCCCCAAAAATAATGATTGCAATGAAATCAATTCTAAAATCTTGAGTATTAAGCCAGGAGAGGAGAAAGCATATTTTAGTTTTGATAAAGTTGTTTGTGATGACATTCGTGAGCAGAACAATTTTCCAATATAATTTTTAAATAAATTGAGTGAAGGAGGTTTGTCACCTCATAAATTAGTTTTGAAAGTGAATTGCATTGTTCTCCTCATACGTAATGTAAATACAGGTCAAGCATTAGTAAATGGAACACGAATGCGTGTAAAAGTTATGCACCGAAATTCAATAGATTGTGAAGTTTTGACTGGTGTCATGCGAGGTGTACGCATTCTAATTCCACGCATTCATTTGACTTATTCTGGAACTCTTCTTCCATTTAAATTTTAACGAACTCAATTCCCTATTATTCCTAATTTTGCTATGACTATTAATAAATCTCAAGGTCAGACATTCAACAGAGTTGCCATTTTACTTAACCCGTAACTAACACACCTTAAAAATGTTACCTTTAACACACACTTGGGTCACGTTGACCCACTACTTTTTTATAGAAATTTCACTAATTTAAAAATGTAAAAACTTTAACACATACGGGTCACATTCACCAACTAATTTTTATAGAAATTTCACTAATTTAAAAATGTAAAAAAAAAAAGATTGCAAAAAAATTAAAAAAAATTAAAACAAGATTGAAAAAAAACCGACAAGGAAAAAAGGACTGGGTCACATTGACCCAAGCCTGTTAGTTACGGGTTAAAGAACCTGTACTCACACATGGTCAATTGTATGTTGCTGCAAGTAGAGTGCGTGCGTTTGAAGGTTTGAAATTTTATATTTATGATACATCTGACCAAGGTCATTTGTTCAACGATGATAGAGTTTTCACAAAAACTATCGTCTTCCCAGAAGTCATTGTTACCTGATTTCTTCTCACTTTTCCCAAAAACCTTTTCCTCTTTTATGAGTATGAGTGTCTGTGCGTTTGCTTTTGCCTCAATATGCGTGTTTTTTAATTTCATATTGTGGCTGAAGTTTCCATTCAGTTTTATCATTTTCATCGTTAAACATATTTGAATATTTGTTTTTGATAATATGTAATTGCTGTTTCAATTGTCTATTAATATATAAAATAAAATATAAAATTTTCATGTATGACCGAATTTCGGTCACGCGATTTCCTATATTTTTAAAAAGAAAATTGAAAATTATGATATCATTTCTTACTACCACTTTTGAAATCATTGCTTCTACGTCAACAAAATGTCTACGCAAAAACTTTATTTACAAGCGTAGCGAAGCACACCGGGCCCTCCTAGTTAAAATAAATACATGAAAAAAAGTAATACAAATTGACAACCTAACACTTTTAAATGTGGAATAATATAAAAAAAGTTAGGCAATTCGCTCGCTGAGGGTTTCGGGTATATAATATTTGAGAAAAAACAGTTTTTGTTAATATGATTTCACGTTTTTTGAAATTATAACTAGTAAAAAAATTTTAGTATAAATTTAGCAAAATCCCTACACACCCATGAATTTTTTTAAAATTTTTTCTTGTGTAATTTTCGTAGATAAACGGGGGTTCAAAAAAAAATTTTACAGTTTTGAAAATAGGTCGAAGACTGTGCTTTCGAAAATTACAAAAAAAACTCTCTTGCACTACAAAAAAAAAATCTCCTTTCATGACACCCCACATGCCATGATCAAAAGTATTTTTTTTCTTCAAAATTTCTTCTTTAAACACCCTCTAATGAACATTTGAAGTTATAACAACCAAAAAAACATTTTAGTTTCGATTTAGCAAAATCCCTACACCCATGAATTTTTTAAAATTTTTTCGAGTAAATTGATTATGTAGAAATTCGAACGGACATCGAAATCTCACCAATAGGGTACCATTTTTACCTTTTCAAAGTACGGAACCCTAAAAATCTTTAGGTTTAAAAACTTTGGTTGAATGAACGCAGTCATCTGATATTTGAATGCCTATAAAATATCATTAGTATCTGTCGCGAGGGGGCCAAAGGCGCATCTGCCGCGGCCACCTTTTCCGCCTCTTCCGCCTCTATGGTAATCCGCCACTACATAGGGCAATATTTGATGATAAGATAAAAAAAAACAAAATTAAAATAAAATGATTTAGGCAAATTTTTTAGAATAATTTACAAGGACAACGAAACATAAATTGGGTTGCCAATAATCCAGTTAGTGGCATAGATTTGGAGTTATTTGAAGGCTCGTCAATGGAAAGCGTTGGATAGTTTAAGAACAAACTGGCTTATGTATGTTTAACATTCTGGCACAATTCCTGCAAATAGAATCCAGGATTTTAATCGAAATATATGCAAATACTGAGTCACAAAATTTTAACAGTTTTCATTTGGCACGCAAAAAGAGCAACAATAATTACAAGCATCATTTTTTCGGCACACTTATCTTCATTCACTTGCGACCGCTGTTCTATATTAACAATTTCTAAGAAATATTTCTCTAACGTAACATATTATGTAAAATTTGTTTCCAAAATTTTTAATTCTTTTACTTAAAAAGTTAAGAAAAACAATACATTGAAAACAATATCCATGTAAATCCCAAACACTCTCAGTATTCAGTAATAATCCTATTATATTAACAAAAAATCAAAATTCACTTAACAGTTAACACATTTGATTTTGTTTTGTTTGTTTTCGAAATTACGGAAAAATTTATGGATTGCCATATTTTTTGAAGTAATTCTTTACAATGTGTACAAATCAAATTTGCATTAAAATACAGTTTTTGTTATAAAATAGGCGCCTTTTTGGAAACATTACAATATCCATAAAAATAATAATAATAATATTAAGAAATTCCGGTAATTTCCAGGATAATAAAATTGATTTTTCTTTGAATTTATTTTTATTTTCTTCACCAATATGTATAATTTAAAAAAAAAAAGGATATTCCGGAATTGTATTTTTAAATTGTTTTTATAATTTTTTAGAACAATAAAATTTTAATAATTACTTTAGAAGTTTTTTCCCATAAATAAAAATAATATATTTTTGGTGGGAATTTAAATATTCTTTTTTATTTTTGGATGGAAGAAGACTTTAGTGGGTAGTTAAATTAAAAATCTGGGGTTTTCAATAAAATCAAAAAACATACGATAGTTTTAATATTTTTGTTAAGGGAAAGGAAATAATTGAAATTGATTTTGGAATAATAGTAGTTTGTATAACGATGCCAAAGTGCGCTTTATTTCACGGGGGTATGAATTCAAGCGGGACATACAAGCGGGAAATGTACATATTTGCGAGTTGTATATGTACTATACTTTTTCAATGGTATTTAATAAACAAAATAGTTGTTTACATATCGAGGGCTGAAAGTAGAAGATTACGCCTGCGGTTCAATTCAACCAAGGGCGTAATCTTTCTTCCAGTCTGAGTGTATGTACAACGTTTTACGCACAACTGCACCTTAATTGTAGAATAAATCAGTTTTTTAATTTTTTAAGACATTTAAAAAATTCGAAAAAAATCCAAACATGCTATTATTTTCACTATAAACTTCATATAATAATTTTTGTCTACACCCGTACTATAATAACACACTTATTGCCATTAATCCGTTTTATAATGAGATCCATTATGATACAGATTTTCATTTCGTGCATGGAGGGATCAGTTTTTATATTAATTTGTTAATTTGATTTTTTATTTTTGATCTACGGGTGTGACAAGCCCGTGTACTCCAGTCCCTGCTATTGACATATGAGTTAACGTGAGATATCACATACCACTGGCAATAACAGTGAGATATAACTAGCCAAGGTTATATCTTAGGGGGGTGCTGGCGAATGAACTGTATTTAGTCAACGGTAGCACTCTCAATCTTAGCTAATGGATATTCCTTGATGATGGCACACTGTAGCTTGCTCGACGAAACGATCCTTCATATAAAAATATCTGAGCTTTAATCATTGAGGAAGATAGTACGATACATAATCAAGGATTATGCCATTAGCTGGACTATTGGCAAACCCATTTTAGTTTTTTTCCTGCAAATTTGCTTTTTATTTCTTATTTCATTTTTATTTTCCCTATTCTATCACGAAATATTGACCTATGTCGTATTTTATATGTGATGGGATTTATTGTTTAGTTATCCATTATTTAACAAAAAAAATAAAAAAAAACAAAGCAAAAAGATTTGCGTCCATTAACATCCTTAGAACGCATGTTGTTGTAGGACCTTGGTCTTAAAAGGTTTTTATGTTTTGTTGACACATATTGTAATGCCTACTACACAACACATTTTATTAAAAAAAAAAAAAATTACGATACAGATTTTTAATCAATAGATCAAGCATGCTGTGCATTTGACGTTTGTCCTAGATTCCTATCTAATTGTTTTATTTGTCAAAAATCAAAATCAGTAGGTCAATCAGTAAATTTTCGTAGCATATAGCTACACTTCGATAGTTATATTATCAAAATGTCTGATATCAGCGAGTTAAAAGAATTACTATCGACTCCTCCACACAAATAGGAGAAAGCATACGTAAATGCAGTACAAAATATTTTACCCCAAAAATCTAAGAAAGTGTACGAAAAACTACATCAACGGTTTATAGACTGGAGAAGTACAATAGTACTTTGTGAATCTAGTTGCACAAAGTTGATTTTTTCCGCACGCGTCGTAATTTCGTACAACGAGGCGAAGCCGAGTTGGACAAACTACGGCAAGTGCGGGAAAAATCAATTTGTGCAACGAGTTTCACACACACAACGTTTTTTGCAATTCCGAAAACACAATTAAACCAAATTATTCTGCAACCAAATTTTTTACAATCAATATTCATATTACAATATAAGTAAACATTTCTATTATCAACTTAGCATTGAGACAATTTTCTATGAAACAGTGCGGAAAAATAAAACAATGCGGAAAAATAAAACAGTGCGGAAAAAACCCACATTTTTGATATTGTTGACAATATCGAAATACGTTGAATTGTGATTCGGAATTGCAAAAATAATATTTCGACATTCTCCGAAAATATTTTAATTGCTTATTTTCAAGAATTTATGGAAACTATGGAATCATCTAGTACATAATTCTTCATTATTTATCTGGCGTAGAAAAAATAGCGTATGCAACTCTCATATAATGGTGATTAATACACTCGCATAAACCATACGAAACCGTAAAGTTCAACTTTCAGTCACGATAACTAGGATGTAAATAGTACATTATGATGCTAGGACGTAAAGCTAAAGATTGGCGTGAAGCCAAAATTTCTTACGTCCGTGCGTCATATACTATTTTTTATTCGCCGCTAGCTAGAGATTGTGATTTCTCCTACTTCTTATATTCTCGAGAAATGAGAATTCTCTATTTTAGAGTTTTTGAATTCTTGAGATTCGAGAAATATTCTATCATTTTCTCGAGAATTCTCGAGAATCTTCAAAAACTAATCAAATTCATAAGCAACTTTCATTTAAAAAAATTATTTTTAATCGGCAAACATCAATATTATTGATATTATTATATTATACAATATTATTTATCATCAATATAATTCATAATGTTAGTTAACAACAAAACAAAAAACAATTCATTGGGATTTTCTTTATGAATAAACAAAAAAATATAAAATTAATAATAAAGTAATTCAATTATTGCTTATAATTTTTCACGACTAAATTGCTTATGGATACTGATAGATTATGAAAATAACCTAAATTATAAAATTTATCCGTATTTTAAGAAATAATTTTTTAAAAAACATAAACAATTTAAAGATCTGTCAGATAATCTTCCTCTTTTTTTTATGTGAAATTACTGGATATTGAGAAATTTCTTTCATTTTGTGTGGATGTTGCTCTAATTGTACTTAAAGCATTTTTAAGTTGCAGTAAATTATTGGTAAGATTCCCTGTAACTTCATATATATTTCTTTCTTTTAATAATGTGCGAAAGTCATCATCAACTATTATTTGAGTGTTTGGCGCATAGAGTCTGCTAACTGCCTTTTAAGTTTTGAGCTATTAGTTTCATCTTGAACAATTTCAATTTGATAATCATTGCCGCATTCCTTATTTTCAGTTTCGTCCCCAATATTTTCAATATCATCATTGTTACTTTTGTACAATCTTTTCATTATGACTTTAGCTCGTTTGACTATATCGTTTTTGGAGCTAATTAGAAAAAAATTATCTTCTTCTTCTTCTAATTGTAAGGTGCTTGGATCTTGCAAGAATCTTATCAAGGATATTAAAACTGGATCTCTTCTCTTTGCAATTTGAACTTTAAGTTCTTCTAAAAGTAATGAACTTATCTCGGAAGAATTATTTGTGAGTACATTAAATAAAAATTTTAAAATACCTTCAGCCGTTAAAAGGTTTGTATCATGCTGACTAAGCGCCTCGACTGCTATTTTAACAGGTTTTAGGGCGTTCAATATATCTAATGCTATTGGTTCGTCACACTCAGAATTCCATAAGTGAAGTAAATTAAGATCATACAATGCTCTAACCACAGCACTTTTTATTCTTACAAATCTTTCAACCATTATTTCGATGGTATTCCAACGCGTTCTGCAGTCTAATAAAAGTTGCAACTCATTTTTTTCAAAAGTTTTTACATAATTTTGTAAAATACTATTGCGTACTGGCGAGTTTTTAAAAAGTCTGACAATTCTTCGAATTTTTTGTATTATTTCAAATTTAAAAGTGATATGATTTAATTGATCAAACTCGTTCTCGTTGTCATAATCACATTCATTAAATTCCTCCACAGAATCATCTTCTTCATCTTCAGTCAAGTTCGTGTTATTTTGATTTTGTTTCACATAGAAAATGTTTGTAACAGCTAGATGTATAGCATGGTTGTAGCACAATTGTTGATAGGCAGGAGATAGTTTACCAAACTTAACCATGACACTGGCTCCATCACTTGTTGTAGACACAATGTCAGTTTCAAAATTTATTTCAAAAGATGTAAGTTTTTCATTAACTAACTCAAATGCTTTTTCGGCCGGACAAGAACCATCAATGCGAACTAAACCCAAATTGTCTGATTGACCATCAGCATAGTATAACTGAACGTCCATATATCGCCGATTTCTAAAACTACTCCACTCGTCAATTGATTGGGAGAATTTTTTCTTTTCAGTTTTCATATTGCAAATTTTTATCAAAATTTCTTGCTTTTTTGTATCATAAAATTTCAATATTAAATTCATTATGTCGGATGGTTGTTTCGGTAATACGAACCCTTCTTTAGTAATACTATTGCGAATATATTCACTCTTACTTATTGCAAAAATTCATATTCCATCTTGGGCTGCAAGTCTTGAGACAATTTCTTCAACCTTAAAATACGAACGTTTGTTCATTGGCAAAAAACGATCGATTGTTTTAAACTTTTTAGCAATATTTTCACTATCTCTATCAGTTTCTTTTATTTTTCGCTTCATATGGTGCACACTTATAAGGTGGCGATGTAATCCTTTTGTTGAAGAGTTTTTACATCCAAGAGTTTTCGCGCAAAACGTGCATGTAGCATGGTCGGAAACTCTTTTAAATGATTTCCAAATATCTTCGTTTCTATATTCACTCATGATTTGGCTTAAAAATTCAAACTTTTTCCAAAATTCTTAAAATATTGCAAAAATTATTTGAAAATGAAAAATTGAAACTTTTTTCAAAATTCCAAAAATATATATAAAATTCAAAAATTCTATTTTTTCAAAAAATATTGCAAAAATTATAACAAAATCAAACATTGAAAAATTTCAAAAATTAGAATAAAATCAAATATTTAAAATTTTTCTAAATTCCAAAAATTCTTAAAAATTCAAACTTGTTCCAAAATTTTAAAAATATTGCAAAAATTATTACAAAATCAAAAATTGAAATTTTTTTCAAAATTCCAAAAATTATAATAAAATCAAAAATTTAAAATTTTTCAAAATTCTAAATATATTCCAAAAATTCTTACAAAATCAAAAATTCAAACTTTTTCCAAAATTCTAAAAATATTGCAAAAATTATTACAAACTCCAAAATACAACCTTTTTTCAAAATTCCAAAAATATTTCAAAAACTATAACAAATTCAAAAATTTCGATGTCCAATTTTATTTTCAATTACATTTACGTCATAAAAACAGCTACATTAATTTTTTTCCAAAAAATTGGCTAAATAAATAAATGAAATCATTTTTTGACACACTTAGTATTATGTTTTGACAAACTTATAATGCCATAATTCTCAATAATAATAATAAAATTTCATTTCAAACAAATAATTAATTTTATTTTTTTCCAAAAAATTGTATAAAAAAATAAATAAAAATCTTTCTTTTGACACACTTGACAACATTTTTTTGACAAACTTATAATGCAATAATATAGTTTTTGATTTCACCTACCAATCCCTATCATCCAGATTTCTCCACATTCTTTGACCCTACTCATTATCACTTAAAATGAACGTTTTAAAAGCAAAAAATATGCATTTTTCCTTGTTTTGACACACTTGACGATTTTTTTGACACACTTCCGGTATAGTTATCGCACACATCGTCTTTTCGGCTCTTACCGTTGAGTGTACCTATTTTTAGAATTCAAAATTTTTTTATCCCTTCAGCCGTTTTCTAGATTTCGTCGGTTGTGACGGCCGGACGGCCGGGAGGCCGACATACATTGTTTTTGCTTTTCTAGAATCAGTAGGTTTTAAAACGTCGAAAAATGCCAAAAAAGTGGGGGTAAGAATTTCACTTTTAGCTCGTGAATCAGGTCTTTCAGACCGAAGTAATATGTTGAACAAGTAAACTTTGACAATATATTTGTTATTTTTTTCAAAATAATTGTATAACTATGACAACAAAACAATAATAATAATTTTAATTGGATCGTGATATTTTGAATTTAAAGGTTGCTTTGATAAATTGATTTCTATTTTTTATAGAATTTAAACAAATACAAATATTTTTTTCTTTTTTGGACATAACTATGACAACAAAATATATGGTTAAAAAGTGACACTTTACGGCCGCAAATCACAATAATAAAGTACCACTTTAATATGTAGGCGAATAAAATAAGACATTATGATGCTAGGACGTAAAGCTAAAGATTTTGGACGGATGTGGATAGTCCAAAATAGCTTACGTCCGTGTATCATATACTATTTTTTATTCGCCGCAAGCAAAATATTTTAATAAAAATTGTTTATTCTAATTTAAAATTATAAATTTGCATAAATTTTGAAATAAAATATGTGGAACAAGTTACCTTTGACAAAATATTTATTATTTTTTCCAAATTATTGTATAGCAATGACAACATATGATAACAACTATTTTAATTGGATAACTAAATTTTGAATTTAAGGGTTGCTTTGATAAAAAATTCTATTTTTTATAGAATTTAAACAAATACAAATGCTTTTTACTTTTTTAGACGTAAATATGACAACAAAATATATGGTTAAAAGTGACACTTTAAGGCCGCAAATCACAGTAATAAAGCAACACTTTAATATGTAGGCGAATAAAAATGTGTTCTACGATTCGTTTGTGCGTAAAAATACTTGTTTAAATGCAACGCCATTTTTTAAAAATAAAAAATTTCCTCTAGTATTTTTGTTTTTGTTCGTTTAACATCACACAGCGATTAGAAAAGATTAACTTTTCATTTACATTTGAACGAAATAATGATGAAAAAATACAATTATGAAACGGAGTACTTTTCGAAACATATTAATTGTATTTTATTTTTATAATAAAAAAATTGTTTATTTGGTGTATTGCCTATTTAATTAACAAATATTAATACGATATTAATACTGTTGGTTTATCGTGCTCAAATTTTCAAAATCAATTTTTTTCCAGTCTACAAGATAAAATTCAAAAACAGTTTTTAAGTAATGTTATTTATCAATCTTTTTGTGATTGTCCTGCAACTTATACTGGCCGTACTACTCAACTTTTAAGCAAACGGATTTATCAACATAATAAAGATGCCTCATTAAATAACGATAGCGATGTTAGCGCTTTGTCTATGCATTTAAGATCAGCTAAACATATTATAACTATGGACAATGTTAGAATTTTAGAGAGGGAGAATAATTTTAACAAATTACAAATGTTGGAAATGCTCCACATTAAAAATAGTCCTAACTCCTTAAATAAACAAACAGGTTCAAACTACATTCATAATTTTTATAACTCAATTATAAATTAAATTATATGACAGCAAAAATCAAAGTAGCGTTTAGTTTTTCGGTAAAGTTTTATTTTTCAATTTTTTCTTTGTTTTAAAATTTTTTCTTTTAAAATTCTGTGTTTCATATTCAACTTTTTGAAAATGATGCGATAAGCGTCGAAACCGGTCAAAGTTTTTTATGTAAAATATTTTTGTTAAAATATTTGTTAATTAAATAGGCTGTACACCAAATAAACAATTTTTTTATTATAAACATAAAATAATATTAAAGCCTAATAACCTTATATACATATTAATTGTAATAGAACATTCTTATTTCAGTTCAGCTGTAGAAAAATACATTTTTCCATTTTGCGTCTAAAATAAAGTCATTTCGATACCCAAATGCGTATCGAAATGGCTTTCATTACGATACGCAAAGTTTTGTCTTTCAAGGTTGGTCACATTGGTCATACAAACGTCAGTGAACATTAAAACGAATAATTATGTAAATAAAATTAATAAGAATATCTAAATTAGTGTTAAATATTTTAATTAATTAAAATGGCAGTAATAATCAACTTCTTCATTAATGGTGATAAAATAAAATGATGGTTATCCTGTAGGAAGTTTTAAACGAACATCTTAATCAAACAACCGTGCGGTAAAGACTTAAAAATTAATTTCCATTTTAAAGTTATTAAATAAAATTATTCTTTCAAAATCATTAGTGGTGAACAATATTTTTTCTTTTATACAGTGAATAATGTTATATTTGAACTGGTTTTACAAATTGTAATCTAAATTATTATCAATTTGTTTTGTATTTATATTGCTGTGATTTTTATTTTTTAAAAACAAGTTTATAAACTAATAAAAACTATAATTCATAGTGAAGAAATCAAAAATTAGAACTCAACAAAATGCCTTACTACAGTGGGGACTCGCGCCAAATTTCACAAGCTGCTATCAGCTGCAAAATTTGTAAGCAACAAGTGCGTGGTGCGGGTAGTGAAATCCGAAATCTACGTCCACGCCGTGCTACCTGGGTAATGCTAACAGAATTAGGTTGGTGTAGTTGAGAGGGGCAGAGTAAATACTGCTTATACTCAATGATTCTGCACCATGGCGAGTCATTGGCGCCACAAAACCAATGCAACTCAAGCGTCTGTTCTCCATGTTAGGGGCGGCTTGGAGCGGGCGTCTGTCTTGGATCAAGCGGCTCGCTATATAAACGTGTAGCAAGCGTCTGTTCTCCATGTTAGGGGCGGTTTGTAGCGGGCGTCTGTCTTGGATCAAGCGGCTCGCTATATAAACATGTAAAAAGGTTGTTCCTGGTGACCTAAAGATGCAGAAGAACCCATTCACGAAAATTTGGGTTGGGCGAAGGGCTAACACCCCATTTCCGTAAAAAACTACTTGTCATGAATTCTGTACACAGGCCTCGGATTATCTCGGATTCACTATTAGAACGACCTCGGAAACTGTACCCGGACTACGACTTAAAAATGGGAACCTGGAACGTGCTAAGCCTTAGAAGACCAGGAGATCTACTGAAACTTACAAACCAAATCAATAGCTATACACTGGATATAGTGGCGTTACAAGAACTAAGATGGCTAGGGAGTGGAATCCACGAAACAGCCAAAGGATACACTCTCTACTATTGCGGTCATGAAAACGGAGGAGAATTTGGAGTTGGCTTTCTCACACATCGTCGCGTGAATCAACATGTTATCGACTTTCGCCCAATTAATATGCGGATATGCACAATGAGAATCCGCACGCAAAAATTTAATGTAACGATCATCAATGTTCATGCACCTACTGAAGACAAAGCAGATGACATTAAAGACCTGTTCTTCCTAGAACTCGAAGAAGTCATCAATAACATCCCGCCGCACGATATAAAAATCGTGGTAGGTGACTTCAATGCGCAAATTGGTAGAAGTGCAGAACTTAAAACACATGTCGGCCCTAACAGCTGGCATCATGCTAGTAACAATAACGGCTTTCGCACAGCTGAACTGGCTATGATGTATGATCTAGTAATTTCTAGCACTTTCTTTCCTCATAAGAGAATCCACAAAGCAACGTGGAAATCAAATGATGGAAGAACTGAAAATCAAATCGATCACGTCACGATTTCTAAGAGACACTGTACAAGTGTAACTGACGTTCGATCATACAGAGGTGCTGATATGGACACCGATCATATGCTTGTCATCTTTAAGTATAAGTGCAAATTATCATCTACATTTAATAGGCAAGCAAAAAAGACCGTGCGCTGGAATGTCGAAGCATTTAAACACCTGGAAACACTGAATAGATATCAGGAAATTGTAACGCAAAACATAGAAGAGCATGACATCCCATCTGAGATGCCATTAAACATACAAGAAGAATGGCAAACGCTTCAATCAACCATCATATCCGCAGCACAAACTACAATCGGAAAACGACCACCGAAATCACGTAACGAATGGTTTGATGACGAGTGCCGCGAAAGCATTGAGCACAAACAAAAACTGCGAGAAAAATGGTTAACAAGAAACACCCGAAGCTCCCAAACTGATTATCTATGCGCCAGAAAAGCCTCAGCAAAACTCCTACGGAAAAAGAAACGCGAACACATGAAGAGCTGTATCGAAAACATCAACCAACATGCGGCTATTGGAAATTCGAAAGAGTGTTTTGCCAATGCGCGGAATCTGACCAAAGATTTCCACCCAAGATCTACAGCCATCAAAAATGGAAACAACGAGCTTACAACAAGTGAACGTGATGTGCTGGAAGTATGGCGATCCCACTTTCAAGACCTACTGAATAGGACGAACGAAGTTCATCCTATTCGAGCAATTGCTTCATCAAGTGAGGAGATTTTTGTCCCTTACCCAACAATAGAAGAAGTGGAAGCTGCCATCAAAAAATTAAAAAATGGCAAATCACCAGGTATCGATGGAATCCCTGCAGAACTACTTAAGAATGGAGGAGCAGCTCTGGTCTCACGTATATATGATCTGATTCTTGCAATCTGGGACCAAGAAGAACTACCTGCTGAATGGAAAACAGCTCTCATTGTTCCGCTACATAAAAAAGGTGACCGCCTAAAGTGTGCAAATTATCGTGGAATCGCACTGTTGAACACTGCATATAAAATACTAGCTAATGTCGTACTCGCTCGGCTCATCCCGTTCGCCGAATCTATCATCGGCGACTATCAGTGTGGTTTTCGTCCCAACCGTTCAACCACAGATCAATGTTTTACCTTAAGGATGATTCTGGAAAAATGTTGGGAGTACAACATCAGCATTCACCAGCTCTACGTTGATTTCAAGCAAGCATATGATAGCATCATCCGCGACAACCTCTGGTCTGCACTCATATGCCTTGGTATTCCAGAGAAACTTGTTTCTCTGTGCAAACTCACAACATCGGGATCAAACTGTAGAATAGTAATCGAAGGGTCAGTTTCTGACTCTTTTGATATAACATCAGGTGTTCGACAGGGTGATGCACTCGCACCCGTACTATTTAATTTGGCGCTTGAGTACGCGATAAGAAAAAGCCGCATTGAGACACAAAACTGTATATTTAACAAATCTAGTCAAATTCTTGGCTATGCAGATGATATTGTGCTTCTCGGACGTAGAACAAGCGATATCAAGGATAGTCTCTCTCAGCTTGAAAGAAATGCTAAACGACTTGGATTATGCATTAACACCGGCAAGACTAAACTATTAACAACATCCAGGAATATACCTCCCGGCAATCTGAATACTGGCGACTATGAAGTGGAACGCGTGGAAAACTTCAAATACCTCGGGTCTGTAATAACATCGTCAAATGACATGCAGGCAGATATTAAAGCTCGTGTCTCAGCCGCATACAGAGTTTTCTACGCATACTCAAAACTTTTGCGATCTAAACATCTTTCGCAGTCGTGCAAACTCACACTTTACAAAGCATTAATTCGACCTGTGCTTACCTTTGGAAGCGAAAGCTGGACACTGACTTCCTCCGATTGTAGAATTTTATCAACATTCGAGAGGAAAGTCATACGAACAATTTATGGTCCATGTAAAGTTGCTGAAAATCAGTATAGAATCCGAATGAATCATGAAATCAGACAGCTTCTTGGAGGCTGCGATGTAATCGGATTCATTAAATCTAACCGGATTAGATGGTTTGGTCATGTAGAAAGGGCACCATTAGATAGAATGATTAAAAAAGCGTCCCAACAACAACCAGCTGGTGTTCGTCGAAGAGGAAGACCTAGACAACGCTGGCGTGATGACATCATCCAAGACCTTCGTGATATAGGATGTCGAAACTGGGGTCAACTGGTCATGGAACGAGACGATTGGAAGCTGATTGCACAGACTGCAACGATCGGAAGCTGATTGCGGCAAAATCACTCCATGGGATGTAAACGCCAGAGAGAGAAAGTGCGTGGTGCCCAATCATACTTTGAGTGTGATAACTGTAAACAAACATTTCATCCCCATTGTAAAAAAATTATTGGAACGCATATTACACGTTTTGCAACGCTTTCTTTATGGATTTGTAGTGCTGAATGTGGAGAAAATGAAATAGAAGTTGGTAATATTCAACCCAATAAGAATAATATTCTAGCTGATTCACCTAGTCAACCAGTGAACATGAACTTTCTCTCAGCATTAGCCACTGACATTAAGGAGATGAAATCAACTATACAATACTATGCTTATTTCATCTTCCTTCGATGAATTCAAAACAAAATTAGATCGAATCGTGGAAGAAAACATTGCTTTAAGAAATGAATTACATTGCATAAATAATAGGCAGAATAGGATGGAAAAAGTTATTTCTGATCTTGAAATAAAGATTGATCAATTAGAACAAGAAAAACTAAACAAAAATATGTTTATTACTGGATTACCAAATGACCAATTAATGCCACAGGAAGTTCTGACCAACATATTGACTACTATTGATGCGCAGGTGGAGTCACATGACATAGAATTGATGCATTATGTAAAACGTCCAAAAACCAATGATAATAATAAACGTGAGGAAAAAACTATTATCAAATTTTTGTCAGGTTCAAAACGGAGAACGCTAAGCTTAAGGTGATGCAGAAAAAGAAGGAAAAGAGAATTCTTTTCTTTAATCAAATCGGGGGGAATGCAAAAAGTGATAGAGTAATTTTTTTGAGGGATCACATGACTAAGTATAAACAGAATATATTTCAAAATGCTAGGCAGCTTAAACTTGAACTAGGTTTTAAGTACCTATGGACCAAAAATTCGGTTGTCTACCTTAGAAAAGAAGATGCATCAGCAATATATTCGGTAAATTCATTAAATGATTTAATTAATATAAAAAATTCTACTAATAATTAGGTCAAGAATTAAGTTGTAAAAAAACCTGTAATTTGAAATGAGTGTGTCGGATTTATTAAAAATTAATTATTATAACTCTATAAGGTTCAATAACCTTAAAAGTAGGTCAAATTTGTTTAATATTTTTTATCTCAATATTAGAAGTTTACGGAATAAATTATCCTATGTTGAAATATTAATAAATTGTAATAGTTCTCTTGATATTCAGGCGGTTGTTCTGACGCGAATCTGGTTAAAGAAATGGGAAAATGTATTTTATAATATCGAAGGATACAATGCGTTCTTTTCTAATAGACTTAATGGCTATGGAGGGTGTGCTATATATCTAAAATATAATATCGTCGCAACTGAACTCCACAACGAAGAATTCGAGAATAACAGTTTTTTAGTAGTAAAACTAAACAATGAAAAACTTCATCTACTTGCGGTTTATAGAGCGCCGGATTCAAATTACGAAAGATTTATGTTTAAACTTTGCTCAATTCTCCTATTGTTCCCTAATAGTATAATTATTGGTGATTTTAATATTAACTTGCTTGTTCAAAGTAATGAAAGCACCAGATATGTGGATGATATCCAATCACACGGTTTTGCGATCCTTAATAAAATAGATCCTAGTTGTTCTACGAGGAGTTCGCATACTTCAAAGTCGATTATCGATCATTGTTTAACGGATATTCTCAGGTATGAATATCATCTAAGTATTTCTGATACTCCTTTGTCTGATCATAAACTAATAGTCCTAAGCTTTAACTGCAATTCACAGAAGTCACGCATTCAACATACAAAGGAAATTTTAGATTATTGTAATATTGAGAAAACGTTTAACTGGGAAAGTGTTAAATCTTCGAAATCGTTCAATGAGGTAATTCAAAAACTTCAAAACGTTATAAATGATAACACTCGTATGATTTCTTTTTCTAGCCGGGGTAACCACAAAGACTGGATGACTCCGGAAATATTAATCATCATTAACAACCGTGAACGATTCTTTAAATATAAAAAAAATTTCCTAATGATCCGTATATTAATGACAAATACGATTACTATTGTAAATTAGCTAAGAATAAAATTAACTGTGCTAAGAAGCAGTATAACGATCGTGAGTTTGATAAATGCAAGGGGTCTCCGCGTAAATTCTGGGCTTTTCTGAAATCATCGATCTTTAATAAATCATCTACTGTATCCAATCGAATCTGCCTTGAAAAGAACTCTAATATCATTAGCGATCAGAAGATAGTAGCGGAAGAGTTTAACGAGTTTTTCACTGATTCTATACTTGTACCCTCTAGGTCGGTCAAAAACTTAAGTGATTACTGTCAAAATGATTGTTTGCATGATGCTCATTTTGTATTAGAGCTAACGGATGTATCTGAAGTTCAGAGTGTTATTTGTAGCTTAAAAAACAACACGGCTTCCGGTTCTGACTCAATTTCTTCCAAATTTATTAAATATTTTAAAAACCACCTAAGTATCATTCTAAGCAACCTTATAAATGAGCACATAAGCAAAAATCAGTTTCCTGATGCTTTAAAACTAGCAAAAGTTGTTCCAATCTTCAAATCCGGTAATCTACTAAGTAAACACAATTATAGGCCGATTTCAATTCTAAGTGTTTTTCAAAAAATTTTGAAAAAATCATTTCAGCAAGAGTTCTATCTTTTCTATACGAACAAAAGCTTATCTCTCCAGATCAATATGGGTTTTGTAAAAACTCTAACACTACTGCAGCATGTCTCGCGTTGACAGACTTTATTAGCAAGGAGCTTGATATTAAACAGCAGGTTTCCTGTTTATTCTTGGATATTAAACAAGCCTTCGACACAGTTTTGTACAATTTGTTACTTTCCAAATTGACAAAATATGGTTTCTCAAGGCAAGCAATAGATTTCTTCGATAGTTACTTAAGAAATCGAGAGCAGTATGTCGCCATTGGATCTGATAAAAGCAAGACTAGGAAAATACTAAAAGGTGTACCTCAGCGCTCTGTGTTAGGACCGATACTTTTTGTAATCTTCATAAATGATATGTGTGACCCTCCCTTAAAAGGGAAGCTTCATCTTTATGCTGATGATGCAGCTCTGATTTATTCCTGTGGCACACGACAGGAACTTTATCAAAACATGCAATATGACTTAGACCTATTGTCCTTCTGGTTCTCTCGAAATTCTCTTAGTCTTAATGTTTTAAAAACCAAATTTCTGATTTATCAGGGTAGGAAAAAGTCGGACGATGAAGATGTGACTCTTCGTTTGTCTTACTGCAATGAGACTATTGAACGAGTTCAATGTTTTAACTACCTTGGACTAATGCTAAGCGACAACTTTAAATGGGAACAACATGTTAATCTCATAAAAAGTAAAATCGTACCTTATATATTTTCATTGAAGAAACTACGTAAGCTGCTACCCAAAAAATCTCTAATTCTTATATATAATTCCTACATTATGTCCCACTTTGTTTACATGAGCCCTGTCTGGAGTGGAGCGGCTAGCTATATTATTCAACAGCTGGAGGTTCTGCAAAAACGAGCTATAAAGTATATTTTAAACGTACCAATGTTCTACCCAAGTCGTTTACTATTTGCAGAATTTCTTCCACTACAAATCGTAACAGAAAAAGAACTTATTGTTTTGATTTATAAATTAGTGACTCAACTATTTAAAAACAATATAACGCTAATTCGGTCCTACGAGATTCATAATTACAATACAAAAAGACGTTCTGACTTCGTTCCAAACTTTTTTGCAACAAGTTTCTCAAATAACAACATTTTGAACAGAGGGCTTCCTAAATTCAATCAACTCCCACCAGATATCAAGTATGAAGAAAATCTAGGTAATTTTAAATTAAAACTGGTTCAACATCTTAAATTGATCTTCTTTCCGTAAACTTTTAATTTATGTTTTGCAAATTTTTAATTCTTAATTTCTTTGTTTGGTCAAACATTTTTTTCATTTTTTATATTGTTATATTCTCCACTGTTATTAAACTTAATTTAATTATTTTTAATTAATATTCCTTTGTTTTTTTTAATTTTAATTAAGTTTCAAAGTAATAGTATTTATTCATTTAATTTTTAAGCAAGTAAAGCAAGTAGGTTATAACGATTAAGGTGTCATAATTTGTTAACTTTTGAATGCCACAGTATAGCATTTGTTTTGCTTCAAGTGGCTAATTATATTGTTAAAAAGCAATAATCAATAAAGAAAAAAAAAAAAAAAAAAAAATAATTAGTAATAATAACAAAATTTCAAATTTACTATTTTTTAATAAAATACACATTTTTTAAAATTTCAAGACAAAAAATGCAAAATAGAAAAAATAGTATAAAAAACTCGTTTCATAAGACGTTTTATCGTACTTATCCTTTAGAAAACTCCCCGCTGCGCGGGTCGTTTTCTAAACAGATTGCGTGCGATAAAATCGTCGATTATGAAACTAGTTTCTTAATATACTATTTTCTACTCCTATCACAGTAAATTATAAATTACATCACACTATCCATGACATATAAATTGATTATTTCAAATAGTATGCGGTAAGTAAAAAAAGGTGTGCGGTAATGGATTTTCATATATGCATATATTACGAAACAATTTTAATAAAAAGAAAAATTTTTATTTAAAGAAAAATTTGATTTTTAAAAATTCAATATTTCAATTCATTTTGACACAGAATAATGCAAAGCCTACCACAATTTGTAAACTATTTGCATTTAATTTTGGGCGTTTGGGCATTAAAACGTTTGGGCATTAAAACAAAGTCGTATAGAAAAAGTATATAACAAATCTCGAGTTGTAAAGCATTGTAAAATGCTATTTACAACTCTAGATATGTAATATAATATTATACTGTTGGTAAAGACGACTGTACTAAAATACCGAAGTAGTTTATGGTTTCCAAAAAGCCATGTAGTTTATTTCAGTGAAAATATGTACCATTAAGTGTAACAAGATTTCATGCTATATTTTATATCTATTACCTGTCTACGCTTTTTATTATGTTTAGGTCTAATCTATTCTCGGGTAATTCAGCTATCTGGGAGTTCTGGGACACGGAAAAATCTTTTTTTTTTACTTCTTCAACGAAAGTCGGGAATAAATTAATTAAAATTCATTCCTCCTAGTTCACTGTTTTAGTCCACAATTTACAAACGTTGCAGAAAAAGTTTTAAGAAAAATTTGCCTCTCAATAAAATGGTGCTAAATATTTCGCTTTCAAAAATTATTTATTTTACATTCATCAACCTGAGTCTGAAGAAGAAGGTTGTGCATTTTAAAGAGAAAAAAAAAATAATCGAAGATAAAAAAATAAAGTGTATTTTGTTTTATTTTATTTTTATTGCATGTATTCTTTATAAATACAAAGTAGGGGCAAAATAAGACAAAATACATTGAGTGTGTATTAGTGTTTATTAAAATAAAAATGAAGTGAGGATAGAAGACCTACAATTATATAATTGGTGAGATTGTTCTTTGTTAAAAAATTATTTGGTATTTTATATTTACTGTTACCAGGCGATAGACAGGTAAGAATTTTACCTTATATTGCTTTGATATTATTCCTTTGTTTTATTGCTTTGTTATTATTTTAAAGCATACATTTGTTTTGTATTGGTAACAAGAAATGTTAAATTCCGTTTTAGTTATTAGTAAGAATTTTGAATTTAACACTTTATGTGTACTCTTCAATTTTGTTAGTGTCTTTTGTGTTCCCATTTTTTTGGTTTTCCCTTATCGTTCAACTGTTGTATGAAACCTGCTATCGTGTTTTTGAGACAGAGAACCCAGTTTTCTTTGTACTTTTTAGTGCTGAAATTTAGGCCTAGCCGAATTTCAGTATCTATACCTGCAATGGCAAAGGGTATGTCTAGGTCTCAACAAAATGGCAGCAAGGTGAACCAACAACTTAGCATTGACTTCACCAGCATAAGAGGTCTCAATTCGAATCTAAACGAGGTTCATCACTACATCGAAAAAAATAAACCTGACATATTGTTTTTTACCGAAACAATTGTCAGTGGCAAAGCATCGAAATTGGATCTCGATAAATACCGAATGCCTAATTACGAATTGGGACATTCCTTTTATAACAAGCATGGTGTCTGTGTATTTGTTCGAAATTCACTTTCATGCATGAGAATTAAGGCTTACGAGTTGAACTCTAAGCACTATAATTCTATAGCACTGAAGATCTCAGGTGTTGATGAAACTATGTTTATAATAGGATTATACAGATCCCCAAACTCGCCCCCCCCCCTTCCCCAAGATGTCCATTTTTCGATGAAATATCGGCTAATCTAGACAAGATTACCACGGACTACCCCAAAGCTAGACAGGCCATTCTTGGAGACTTTAATATTCATAATAAAGAATGGCTTAAGTATTCATCGCGCATTGACGACGTAGAAAGACAAGCCGAACTGATACTCGCAGATTATCACGGTTTGACGCAAAAGATAGAGTGTCCCACTAGAATCTCAGATAATTCACATCATAACAATAATTTGCTAGATCTGTTTTTGACAAACGAACCAGATACTACGAAGACAAAAGTTGAACAACCCCTAGGAACATCGGACCTATTTGTTTGAAACTTCAATAAATTTATGTCTTGTCATTCGATTTTGATAAAAACACGTACATAGGTTTTAGTGTGGTTTTCCATAGTTCGAAAAACTTTTGGACACATACAAAACAAAAATCTATCTCCTATTTTTATCACTATGATGCTGGTGGCCACTGTCTCAAATCTAACGCTTGTTTTGAATGTGACATTTACAATTTACATTTATCTTAAAATTAGTTTTATATTTCGTTATTTTGTGTAAAAAGTGATATACCACTTTGACTATAAACAAAATTTCTGACGAAATATACGATATGTGATGCTTTGTCACTATAAAAAATGCAAAAACGGTTGAGGAAGTTATAATGCATCCACCATCTAGTTAGGACCTTGCGAAATCTGACTACTATTAATTTCTTCTGCAAAAAATTTGCTGACAGAATAGTAACCGAAAATCACTTGACCAAGTTTTTATCGATAAACCACAGAAGTTTTACACCGATCACATCATGAAACTACCCATAAAATGGCAAAAGGTTGAAGATAGCAACAGATCATATCACTAAAATTGATTTCATTCGAAAGTTTAGCGAATAGATTGGTAATCGAATAGATTGGTAACTTACCAAATTTGGCACTTTTAAAAATTTTTTTATCAATCTTTTAGAATTTTCCTTCAGAAGTTCGTTTTAAATTAATTTTTAAAATCAAATCTAAAATATTTCTTATATACCGATTCGAAAAACAAGATATTGTTGGTAAAATAATTATGAGTTACATTAGGGGTCACAACACAACACACGTAAAAACCTTTTCAGACCTAACAACAGGCGTTCTGAAACATTTAGGCTTAGATGTTTCTAGATATTAATATATTGCTGTATAGTCAAGACAAACATTTACATGTTATATAAATAAGATGAAATCAAAGTGGAAAGTGAAAAATAAGGGAATGGTAAAGCAAAATCAACTGATTCTAATGAAATTTTAAAGAAATAATAAAAACTTTATTGAAAATGCAAACAGTTTTTTGAATGAAAGAGTTTCTAGAATGGAGAGCACCTCAGAGCGAAATCCTGCTTTCCTTTAGCAGTTCTCATATGGTGAGGAAGATATACCACCAGAAATGGTAAGCAATATCAGTCACTTAGCAACCTGTGAAGGCTATAGTAGAAACAACCACTCAAAAGGTAAGTTTTTGGTTTAATAATAACTTTTTCAATATTTACGGTCAACAAAAGCGCAAACACATTTACAAAAACAATCAGACGTGAGATCCTACAAACTTCTCTGATCAACACATCAAATGAGCAAACTGTAACAATAACTTTGATGTTTTAAGTTTGACCACACATACATTTGATACAACGTAGAACACCAATCGAAAAAAACTGTTCACCTCAAAAACCGCCTATAAGGCAAGGCACCTCTACATAGCACATTTTAAATATAGTCACATTTGGTGTAAATAATCACACAATAGAGCTAAACTTTACCGCAATGAACTAGCTAGAAACCATCAGTGAAGCATAGGTAAATATAAAGCATGGCATATAAAGTAAGGCATCCAATTAAGCATGGTAAATTGAAGAGGATGTTGAGTGAGATTCTTGAATTCTTTATGGCTCCAACTAACCAAACAGAAAAACTCAGAAAATTCAGAAGGGAACAGCGGGACAACACCTGGTGGCATGTTAGAAAGAAATTGTTGTATTTTGCTACCATAAACTGTTGGCGTTTAACCACACAATGCTTTAGAGCTAAATTCGTAAACTAGCCGATACTGAAACTACCAATTGCAATAACAACCTCTAAGTAACATAAACTATAGTCTGTACGAACACAAAATAACGACATTTTGCTAGCTACAATTCACTATCCAACGTCAAACATTAACCTAAATGGGAAATCAATAATATAAATCTTAACGGCGTCGGTGGCAGACTTCTGATCATAAACCATTGTTGCCAAATTTATTTCTATTAAAACTTAGTTTTACATTTACTCTAACCAACCGATAACTAATATTTAGCGTGACTCGTTTCATGTCACATCGTTTTTAGGGTTTCGTACTTTGAAAAAGTAAAAACGGTACCCTATTGGTGAGACTTCGCTGTCCGTCGGAATTTCTACATAATTGATTTTCTCAAAAATTATAAGTGCTATCAACTTGAAATTTTTTACAGTTATACAATGTATTTGTCCACGCCTACTGACAACAAGAAAATTATGAATATTTGTTTTTATCAATATTTTATGGACATTGATAAGGAGATAGTGATAGGAGTAACAAAAGTTTGTTTTAAGGAATCGAGTTTGGTTTAAAAAAATCAAAAAAATTCAAATATTTCAAAAAGTCCTTTCAATGAATTATCGATTGCTTAGTTTTTAAGTTATGTATTTCCAAAAACGTGTGTTTATTTTTTTGTCCCCTACCTTAACCTCGAACATTACAAAAGCAAAAAATTGAAAAAATTCAAGGTTGTAGGAATTTTGCATACAAAAATCCGTTTTTTTGTTTTGGTTGTTATAATTTCAAATGTTCATTGGAGGGGGTTGAGAGTGAAAATTACGAAAACAAAATATTTTTGGTCATGTCAAATGGGGTATCATATGAAAGGTTATTTTTTTTCTAGTCTAAAACAATTTTTTTTGTAATTTTCGAAAGCACAGTTTTTGACTTATTTTGGAAAAAGTGAAATTTTAGTTTTGTCCCCCCCACTTATCTTCGAACATTACAAAAGAAAAAATTTAAAAAAATTCACGGTTGTAGGAACATGGCAAAAAAAATGAAAAATTTTTTTTTGGTCGTTATAATTTCAATTGTTCTTTGGAGAGGGTTGTGAGTAGAAATTTTGAAAAAAAATATTTTGGACCTGGACAAGTGGGGTGTCATATGAAAGGTGATATTTTTTGTAGTTCAAAATATTTTTTTTGTAATTTTCGGGAACACGTTTTTGGACATATTTATAAAAATGTGAAAATTTGATTCTGTCCCACCCTTTATCATCGAACATTACAAAAGCGAAAAATTGAAAAAATTCACAGTCATAGGTAGTTTTGTAAAGATTGAACGAAAACTATAGCGGTTATCTCATTATTTCAAATGTTCCTTAGAGGGGGGTTGAGAGAAGAAATTTCGAAAAAAGTTATTTTTGACCTTGACAAGTGGGGTGTTATATGAAAGGTTATTTTGTTTCTAGTCTAAAACCGTTTTTCCGAAATTTTCAAAGTCACTATTTTCGGTTTAAAATCGTGTTTTTGTGAAGAATTTCACGTAGAATTTTGAATTCTTTGATCAATTTTTTGAGGATCAATTCAGAAAATATTTTATAATATTAGGGTTCTAAAATAATATTGAATAGATTATGGTTAGTCAGATGAACTCGGCATTAAAAACATTATTCGGGCTGACCATTGCAATCTAGTAATCTTCATGGTCCAAGAATTGTAACCGTTTGTTATCGGTATACGCATTCCATTAATTCTCAATGATTTCGAGAAAAACTGTATTTATGTTTGACTAATAAACGAATTAAATTCAAAAATGTTGCCACCATTATGCCACAGTTGTGGGTAAAATTCAACCCAACGTATAACTACATTAGCAAATACTGTTTTTTCATATTATTATATACACGGAACCCTCGGCGAGCGAGTTATATTCGCACTTGACCCGACTTTTGATTTTGCAAAGATTTTTGCAATATTTTTAGAATTTTGGAAAAGTTTGAATTTTTAAGAATTTTTGGAATATTATTGGAATTTAGAAAAAGTTTAAATATTTGATTTTATTCTAATTTTTGGAATATTTTTGGAATTTTGAAAAAAGTTTGATTTTATTTAATTTTTACAATAATTTTGGAATTTTGAAAGAAATATGAATTTGTGATTTTGTAATATTTTCTCGAAACGCTAAATGGAGAGGTTTTTGAGTGGTTTGGTGATTGTATCATCTTTTCACTAAATTATGTTAATTTATGATCTGTTATAATTTTCCGGTATCGTATTGATGTTTCGTGTTAGTTTTGTAATAAATTCCTAAACAGAGATAACAAAATACTTGTACTTTAACAAAGAGTTATGTTTGATATACATCGCTGCCCAAAATAAAGAACCATGTCCTGATAAAAGTTGTTTGCCGAAAACTATATCAAAATCCTTAACCCAGACCGAAGTCTTGATATCTCAGAGCTGTGAGATTTCAGCCCCTCCATATTTATCTATTTACAACTTAACAATACCACCACTTAACTGTTCGACCACTAATGACGTAAAATATTAGTCTATATGAAACATCCATAACGGAAGATCCTAGTCATTATCAGAAGATCCTATTCATAAAATTGACTATTGAAAATATTTATTTTGGTTTTATATTTAGATCGTACCACTTTATTACGTAAAATACCAAAATATGTTTATATCCGAACTAAATAAAATAGAAAAATAAAATACTTTTCATCTACACACCTTGTTCGAGGAAGATTAGAACATAGTCAATGAACGTCTAGAAAAGTCTGAATTCTGTTTCTTTTACCAATACATATTTATAAAAACATGTTATTATGGCTAATATGGGAATTAATTAGACTCTTACGTGTAACTGTATACTTAATGCGGCTAAAAATGACTAGAATATTCTGCATATAAGACGAGTGGTTTAACTTGGACATATAGTTTAATCCTTTTACAAACATTTTATTCATTTTCCGGTTGATGACCAATAAGCGCGGTAGAATGCAACAGCAGGAATGTAAATCGTATATGGTTCCTTCAATTATAAAAATGCCGCGCAAAACAAAAAATGGGCAACAAGCAAAAGATCAGGCGAAACACATACATGATACAAATAGCGTAAGAAAAAAGACACCTACATACATCGAATAAAAATAGTAAAGGTAAGTCTACACTTAACCTTACATAAATTTTAATCTGTAAAAATTTAAAATAAATCCTATATCTTAGATAATATTTAATTTTCTCGACAACGTTTGAACATAAATATCAAAACAAAAACTTTTCTCACCTAAACCCATTATCATTTCCAAACTAAAACCGTTTGTCTTAACAATTTTTTCAAAACATAATCAATAGAAATTTTTTAACTCATTCATAAATAATCAACAACCACTTTATAAACACACACATAACCGTATATCTAGTAAAATAATTATTATAAGTGTTTTTTTTTGTGTAAAAAAAACGTGTGGGTCACAATATTATAATCTAAAACCATTTTCATAAAAAAACTAAGTGAAGAAAAAACTTAAATTTTCTCTCTAGTCAATCTAATTTTATTTTTCCAACTCAGAATTTTACAGAATTTTATTAATAGAAATAATATTTATTATATTAAAAGTGGGAAAAATAGAAAATTCATTCTTATTCTTATATATGCATTGACGAATTGTTACATTTGATAAGAATCGTTTTTATAGTATTGTAGTAGGTCAGGATGTAACAATAATGTCAAGTTTTTCCTTGAAAAATAGATAAACGTAACATGTGAAAAGTTCACCTCATTAGATTTAAAAAGAAATTATTTTTTGACATAACCTTAAAACAAACGAACATATATTACAGAAAACATCTGTTCGAAATAGTAAAATATTTTTAAGGATCTCAGGCGGATTATATAGATTTTTGTATATGAAAGACATACATAGTTGAAAAAGAAATAACAAGACACTATGAGAAAATTTTGGAATTTAGAAAAATGATTTTTTGCCTTATTTAACTACTAAAAATATTGGTTTACAATCAATAAATCTATTTGTTTTGATTAATTTTGTTGGTTTGGTTTGAATTCCTAAAAAAAAATTATTACTCACAATCATGAAACAACTAAAACCCCAACTAAGATTATATTGTAACAACTATTCCATTACGACACGGTTCACAAACATAATGAACAAAAGTTGAAAAAAAAAATTGAGACTTGAGATAACCAAAACTTGATCTCGCAAAACGATAATTCGTTCACCAACCTTAAAAATTAAAATTGTTATGATAAACCAACGAATTCGGTTGTCACAACGAATATCTGATTTTTCGGTTGATATTGATTTTTGTATATTGTTCGTTTTTTTTTCAATAATATTCGATAAGTTTTTAAATACCGCCCAGCCCCAATTCTCCTACAATTCGCATTCACCCACACAAAAACGTTCAAAGCACACGGAAACACGATTCAAAAATTTATTGATGGTATTACGCATGAATTTAATACATTTATAAAAAGTCTTATGAGCTGATTTCGAATTTCATTTAAATAAGGCCGGAACCGAAATAGAATAACAAATCAATTTATGAAATTTCTTTGGATAATGACGATTTTTGTTTTAGAGTAGAAATGGAAATGGGCCTGTCGTTACAGTTATCTTATACATACCTCAAAATATAATGAACCATTGTATTTGTATTTGGCGAAAAAAAATGTTTTCTTCAATATTAACACATTTGAAACGAGTATTGAAACGTTGTCGTAATTTTAATTAAATCAATTGTGCGCTTTAGTCAAAAATTATTTAAAACAAACAGTAGCATATATTTAAAATTGAAAAAAAAAAACAAAAAAGCAATGTTTGATGTAAGTATGTATATAAGTATGTATGCTTTATAAGTATGTCGTTTGATATAAAAAAATTGAGCAACTGCACTAATTAGAGAAAATGCAACCGATTACTCGAGCATAAAAAACTTACTCTTAAAAATGTTATACACTTAGCCAAAGAACTAAGAGAGTAGAGGAAGTGAAATTGATGTTAAAAGTTGAAGTAATTTTTGCACACCAATAAATTGTTACTAACACACTTGCGTTTTAGTAGAGGCGTCGTAATATTTCTATTATTGCATTGAATTCCATAAAAAAAAGAGACGCCATTACATAGAAAAACAACAACAACATAAAAAAATTTTGTCGCAAATATATTTATGGGTAATTTAGAAACAAAACTATTAAACAATAATATGCTGCCTAGAATATGGTTCCGTTATGTGGATGACATTTTCGCAATTGTAAAATCTAATGAAGTAAACACCATACTTTCAACGTTAAATGAACAAGCAGATTCAATCAAATTTACCATAGAATTAGAAAATAATAATCAATTACCATTTCTGGATGTTCTTGTCATTAGAGACAACCATTGTCTTAATTTTAAATTTTTATATTTACAGAAAACCAACAAACACCATGCGATATATTACAAATGATTCATTTACATCTGATTCTACAAAAATGTGTGTTTATCACAGTATGGTATATGTGTAGAATTCCACTTTCTATTAATAATTTTGAAAATGAAAAACAATATATGTATAAAGAATTTAGCTTATGTCAATGGCATTAATCCTGATATAATAAACAATTTAATTAATAAACATTCAAAAAAATTGAAATTGCATAGTTTAACTACACTTTAACGGCAAAATAAAAGCAAAAATAATAATTCCTTTCGATTTTCATCATTCAAATATGCAGGGAAATTAATTAATAAATTGAAAACAATTTTTAAAAAATATGATATAGATTTGGTTTACTCGAATCAAAATAAATTAAGTAATTTACTCGGCAACCCAAAAGACAAATTAATTGATATTAAAAAATCTGGCATTTACCAAATATTATGTAATGAATGTAATAAAATTTACGTAGGTCAAACGAAAAGAGCTATTGATATAGGATTCAAAGAACATATAGCTGTATCGTCATAATTACTTCCAAAAAAGAGAAAAAAACATTTAAATTTGTATGAAGAAAATTTTTTTATTAAAGCAGCCTTTTCAAAATTTCATAATATGAGAATCAACTTATTTTTTGTTGTCATGGTTATACAATATGTTTGAAAAAATAACAAACTAACAAATAACAAATGCTACTTTACAGCCTCCGTAATATAAAATAAAAATGGCGTTGCTTTTGCTGTCGCTAGACGTTACTTTAGCTGTCAGGTTAAAAAGTAAGACTTTAGCTAACTCCCTAGCGGCAGTAAAGTTAAACTTTACAGCCGTTTACCGAAAAACAATTTTATTAAAACCAAATTACATATAACCAAATCAAACAATGTTTACAATATTTTTTTTTTGACAATTTAAAATCAGAAATACGAGAGGAGAAGAGCGAAAAACTACTTCAAATATTTTTGTGTATATATACAGTAGTTTCAGTTTCTTAGTCTCTTAATTCTTTGCACTTAGCACTTTCATGCTAACGGAATATTTCTTGTCACGTTGATATCAAATTTGACGGTTGCGGCTTCATACATTGTAATTTCTGAGGTAATACAACAGAACTTAAAGTCACAGTGACAGAAAAAATCTATTTGGCACAAAAGAGGTTAAAGTGACTCAATCATTTCTTACATTAGATAAACAAATTGTAAAAGCACTCTATCAATTAATCACCCATATGAATATAATCGATAGAAATTAGTTTATAGAGTTGAAAAATGAATACTAAATGAATGAATAATAAAAGAATTTATTGATCAAACCAATATATTAGGTAAAAAATAATGTTATCGAATATTCTTAGGTTGACCTCGAATAATCGGAAGTGACATCGAACAATCGAGAAATTATGCAGAATTGGATATAAGGAAATACCTCTTATAGAATTAGTTAGTTTTATTTTAACTTGCGATGGATGTTGTAAAAAGTGCGATATTGGAAATAGTTCAAGTGATTATTTTAAATGAGACTTAATTGTAAACAAAACGTTATACCGTACCCTGCCGTCTAAAGTAAAGTTATTTTAAAATTGTTTTAAAAGTTTTTATAAATAAAGTTTTAAGTGTTAAGAAGTAGAAATATTCTGTGTGTTATTTTGGAATTCATACTGGAAATCTCTACAATAAACCGTTGGAGTTTCGAAAGCTGTTGAAAGAATATTCTAGATGGGAACATTATTTTCTGTATTGTTTTCCTGTTGTTGTGGAACAATTATGGTGTTGAATACTTAGTAAACCTGGTGTTTTTGCTTACTAATCAGTGATCGATCTCAAAAGAAGATTGGGAATTGCGTTTATCGAATTGAGAGTAAGGCCAATTCGAAGTAAGGTTCGAAAAACGTAACAATATTTTCAATAATTCCGGTTATTGTTTTTGCTGCAAATTTTTCGACTGTAACAAAACTTTTCAAACTGACAATATTTTTCTTATTTTATCGGAGTGTACACCTGATGTAAGCTATACTGATCAGTTCACTATTGTAATACGTTTTTTTAAAACATTTTAATTTGATTTTACAAGATTTTTTGTACTGGTTATTTGAATAAGGTAGTTACTGATGCTGACACTATATCACACGAGACAGTAAATTTGTTTACTAAATGTCTTTGTGATACACGTTGGTCTATAGTAGAAATGGTTTAGTAAAATCTTTAACGTATAATGCTGTACATATTAATGACGCTCTTCTAGTATTATCGAATACAGACTCAGAAGATTTTAAAACACGTCACATAGCACATTTTTTACCGTTAAAAACATCAAGTTACCAATTTCTATGTTCTATAGTAGTTTGATACAAATTGTTACTCCAAATGGAGGTAGTTAGCGAGTTGTTGCGATATCCATCCAGAAAAATGAAAGCATGTATTTCTTCATTAAAGAAGTTTACTAATTTTATAATAAAATGTCGAACATATACAGAATTTGGTCTCATATTTAGTGTAGCTAGTGATCTGGAAAATATATTACCTATTGAACAAGCCTTCGCTGAGGGAAACTTCTATTGGAGCTAAAAGTTTCAGGCCGCGAAAAACAGGAAAATGTAAATTGTGTAACTATTGAAGAGACGATATTGGATCCAAAAACGAGAAATGAATTTAAACAAAGAATTAAATTTGGCATAAATCATGTTGATTTGTTTGACGAAATTAAAATACATGCATAATATAAATTTCGTCAAACAAATCGACATCTTTAAAGAGGCAAATGGAAATTGAAAATATTCTGAACTTGGAAAACAACTTCAAGCCACCATAAGAACTTTAGTATCACTCTATACCAGTGTCCCAGTTAGGTCTGAAAAAAGGTCGTTTTCAAAATTAATAATTATAAAAATAAACTTCTATCAATGGTTTGGAAGAACGATTTGGAAATTTAGTTTTGATAGCAATTGAACATCAGATGGCTGATAATTTAGGACATAATGACGAACGAATTCGCGCTGCAAACATTAAGAAAAAAACTAATATAACTAGAAAAAAACTAAACTAATATAAATACATTGTTTGTTTTTTAATATAAATTTGGTTTGGTTTTCAAATTTACATATTAAAATTTTATGTAAATCTCTCAATATGACTAGGCACTTGTAAATGTTATTGCACAGCCATGCACTTAGACGCGGGCCTGACTGTTCTACTATATAAATTCTATTCAAACATCGTTATAGTTATGAAAGCAAATTGCTTAAACATTAGTTTAGTCTTATTTGCCAAAAAACACGAAAGTTTCAAGCTAATATTGAAATTGCCATTTGAAAAAAGACAAAAAATACCTAATTGAACTAATTAAACCTAATACCCTAGAACCTGATTGATTAAAATTATTCTTTTGTTTTACAAAATATATCGTTTCGAATATAAAATGGTCCACCCATATTACAAACAATTATGTGTTGCAAAGTAAAAATTATTACCTAATCACGAAATGAATAAGAATTAAAGAAGCCAAACATATTATTTTTGCATAAATGAGAAACAACATACAGACGTTCAACAGAGGAGTACGTTATGATCATCAGATACAAAAACAAATGGAAATTTTTTTATATCGCCCCGCAAGGAGGGATCGTTGATTTATAATTTTATCTCTATTTTTTATTTACAGGTGTGTTTCAACCCTATGTACTCCAGTCCCAGCTATTGACATATGAGTAACCGAATGACATCATCTACCAGTGAATTTTAAGTTACTGTTTTATTTATTTAAAGAATTGAAGCTCAGTGGAAAATGACGACATTTACAATCTGGACATACGATGCATAGTAAATTGAAGCTAAAATATTCAATGAATAAAAAATTTAACATAAAAATCACTTTTAGTGACACATATTTTATAGAAAACGACCGTCAAACCGTTATAGGAAATGACCGTCAAACAATGTAAAATCAATATAAAAGAATTTCTAGCAAAATTAGTACAGCTACAGACTATAGTATAGGAGTGCTTTGTTGTATTTCAAATTGAGTTGCATCGAGTAATTTTTGTCTAATTATAGGTGGAAGCTTTTAGGTTGATTGTGCTACCACGTTTTACTTATTGATTCATTCATTATTGTTGAGTTTTTAGTGCCATCTCTAGTTTATATTAGTTTTAACAACTCAATCAATTTTTAGGTCAAGTTGAACTTTACGACTTTTAGCGTTTCCGCATTCTCCATTTAAGTTTTGCAAAACCCTTTTGTTTTTGCTTTTTTTGTAGTTTTGAAATTTTACTGTTTTGCTCTTAAAATTCTTAACATTTTATGTCACCGTTATATATAGGACGTTCTATTTTGTACCGTCTCTTAAAAAAAAGTAATAGTAAAAGTGATAAACCGTTGTATTGGGTTCTTGTTTAATGTATTTTATTCTCCTGCAAATTCCTAAACTTTTGCTCGAAAAATAAAATATATATCATTGAACACTAATCCAATAAAATACTAATATTGTGTGCCGCAGCAATCGCGTAACAGAATAAAATTAACAGCTGTTTATTTTGTTCTATTAAGACTAACAACGCACACAATTATGGTTGTAAGAAAACAATAATAAAGCTATATTTGTAGTTGCCGGCAGGATACATTTTTTTCAAATACTCACACATTTAATTTTTGCTTCAAATTTGATGCTTTTCATCGTATTAAAAATAAAAATAGATTATTTTTCTGAATAGTTTGTCCATTTGTGCAAGTATTGTTATTAAAATAAAACAAAAGGTTGACGAAAAAGTACTATTTTTTTTTTCTGCATATAGAATGAAAGAAAATAATAAAATCGACTCTAAGGGAGTGAAATGAAAAAAATCTTAATAGTAAGAATGATATTAAAAATATATATATAGTTCATTTTTCTGTTTTTTCGTGAGTGAAAATTTATTCACAGAAACATAAAACGTTTTTATTTCGCGTAGAAACTGCAATTTTTTCAACGATGGTAAATTTATATATGATATTTATTTTAAATTATTAAATGAGAAGAACATAATATTCACAGTTCATATTCTATTTTGTCACATTAATTTATTGTTTAGCGAAAATGATTTTAAACTAGTGGAAAAAATCACTTTCACAAGGGATTAAGTTTGTATGAAAATAGAATTCTAATTATCGTAGAAAAAAAATTCTTTTTGAAATAGTATTCGCGTTTGTGGAGTGAAAAAATGGCTTGAATTACATTTAATTGTAACTGGTAATAAATAAAAAGAAATTCACGGCCCACTAAACTTTTTCTACGGTCCACCGGTTGAGAAACGCTGCTCGAAAAGAACCCATTCCATAAGTATAAAAGTGAGATAGGCTCAAGGTTGTCTCCGAAAGTAAAAAATTCTTTGTGAAATAGTATTCGCGTTTGTGGAGTGAAAAAATGGCTTGAATTACATTTAATTGTAACTGGGTGGTTATTTTGTAGCGTTATCTCACTAGGTGAGATAAAAAGTGAGATAAAATATTTGTCTTTGATCGATTATATTAGATAAAAGAAATCATTTAAACATAATTTTAAAACTCACTATTTATCTCACCTAGTGAGATAACGCTACAAAATAACCACCCTGGTAATAAATAAAAAGAAATTCACGGCCCACTAAACTTTAATAAATAAAAAGAAATTCACGGCCCACTAAACTTTTTCTACGGTCCACCGGTGCTACGGTCTACGGTCCAAACGCTGCTCGAAAAGAACCCCTGTCTTTAATACTTTTGTAATACCCACTATAGTCTATAGATAACCCAACATTACATCTATGTCTTTTTTATAAGTACAAACCAAACCAGAATTATGTTCAACCAAATCGACAAACAAAACGGTGAGCTGTGTGTTACGGGTATTCTATTTTAGACAGAGAAGATCTACTATCTATATAGCAACAATTGAAACTGTTAGCCTATAGGCTAAGGATATGGTTGGGTGCATCAGACCTACTATGCTGCTGCTAGCTACTATTTCCAAAAGGTGCTCTACTTCCAAAATTCTCAGCACCTTATGCATTATTCAGTTATATTGAAACAAAACCGGTATATGATATAACTAAAAAGATCCAAACATACTGCACTATGATTGTATGCATGTAAGTCTTTAATATTTTTGTCATGGAATATGATGTAATGAATATGATGTTTTGAGGGGGTGAGATTGGGGAAGGGTGAAAAAAATCATTTTTGATCCTAACGAGTGGGGTCTCATATGCAAGAACACTTAATTTAAGAAACATAGTATTTTTTTTAGAATTTTACGGTGCACAGCTTTTGAATTGTTGTCAATTTTTATTGAATTGTTATTTGAATTCATAGTTTATATTTTCCAATTTAAACCATACAGTTGGTGTAATTGAATCTCTCCTTAGTTACCCTAAACTGCTATTGCTAATATTTAACGAGATGTAACATTTTGTGTATAATTTGGATCAATTTTCAATTTGCTATTGAAATTTACAACTAAAAAATCATTTTTATGTGCCAATGGTCTACCAATATAAAAAGTCTACAACACAACTTTATTTAAATTATTTCGGTCAGTTCGTAGTTTTACTTTCACGGAACCCTCAGCGAGCGAATTTTATTCGCACTTGACTGACTTTTTTTATTATTTCAACAAAAAATTTGTGAAATCTATATTGATTTCTAAAATTCCATGCATTTATCATACAAGATCAAAAATAAATCATATGAATTTTTCTAAATTTATTTAAAGTTAGAGAACGACACAAAATTTGTATGGAATTTGACAATTTCGTAAATTATTATTATTGTATTATTAAAAAAAATTTTCCGGTTAAAATTTACACAGTAGCTAACACACATCAAATTTAATCTAAAACATATTGGATGATTATGTAAAAACAAAGATGTCCAGCTACAAAGCCATATTCCAAGAGCCGAGTGCAACATGATAAATTTATTAAAATATGGTTTAATATTTAAATTTATTATTTGTAAATTTAACAAATTTTTTTGTGTATATTACAAAAAAATTGTAAAATTTACCTAGAATTTCATTAGTGAAGGACTCAAAACTGTGGCGTGGAGATGTCGGGAATTATTTGTTTACTTACTTAAACTACTTTAAAAGCGTCGAACACAAACAAAAACTTCTAGAACAATGGTTGACAGTGAACACCAGAAGCTCTAAAAATGTCGAGTTGTACGCTAGAACAAAACTCCTAAGAATGTTACTACAACCTACAAAGTAATATGTTGACCTGTCCAAAGACTCGTGAATTAAATGGTTTAATTACTAGCTCATTCGCAAACTAGACTTAACAGGAAAATCAATAAAAAATTCCAAAAATCGATAGTCAGTAATTTTGTAAAATTAATAACGTCAAATAGCGGAATTATGAAAAATACCCGCAATACTATAAAAAGTTCACAAGTGCGCACAAAACGTTAAAAACAATAAGATAATAAAATAATGGCGCAGCTAGCTTTCGGAATTACACAAATTATAAAAAAATAACAAAAATATATTTTTATAAAAAATTAGTTACAAAAAAACCCACCTGGATGCTAATTTTAAAGTTTGTATTTTACTTAATTTATCACTTGGCAATGTTGGAATGATTTTTCGTAGTGAAGCGAAAGCTTCATTCAAACTTTGTGTCCTTTGCCGTTCACGTACATTCGCCATAACACGTTGAGTTTGTAAATCCTCGTAACTTACTTCCTTGGAATTTTTTCGTCTAGTTTTTTGCTGTCTTGGTTTTTGTGTTTGATCACCATCCATAATTATTGTATCCATTGTATCCATTGTATCCTCATTATTACAAATAATATTATTATTGCTTAAAATAATATTATTATTATTATTAATTTTATTTGATTTATTTGTTTTATTCTTTCGTGTTCCTTTTTTTGTTAATTTGATTGGCTTTCGTGAAAGATTTTCTTCTAAAATTGTTGTTGGTGTTAACGGAGAGTTGATCTCGATCATATCTTGATTCGAAATCAAATCTTCGTCCACATCTAATTCATTTGTTGAATGTGGAGATGAATATGTTATCACATTATTTTGTTGTTCGTAAAATTGTGGCGAGTATATTGGTTGTTGTTGCTGTTGTAATTGTATCATATTAGCATGCCAATCATTATGATTATTATTTATATAATAATCGTGATGATGATCGTTTATATTACGAGATCTTGACGTATATAAACTTGAATCGTTGTAAAATTTTAAAAATTTCGCCGGATGATGATCGATGAGTTGATCGTTATTATACCCATTATTAAACTCATCAGAATGATAATTTTCACTATTGTACTCTCGTTTTCTGGGATTCATGATTGTGGAGGGTTGAATATTTTTTCCACCACAAACACCATCCGATCGACACAGAACTGCATTATTTAATATATCACTTCGTGGTATATTCAAGTCATGTTCATAATATTGCTGATCGTTACTATTATGATCATGATCACTATTGTCACTATAGTTATTATAACTAATATTATTATTATTATTTTCCACTTTTGTTGTTATTTGTAACTTTTCAATTTTTATAAATGTTGGAATGTTATCACTACCACTATTATTATTACTATTTGTATTGTTACAATTACTTAAATGATCTTGATTATTGCTTATATCTAAGATTAACTTAGGTGAATTACGATCAGACATTTTAACCATCAAAATTTTCACATAAAATTATTCTCACAAAGAAACACAAACAAATATATTTTTTTTTCCAAAAACAAATTTTTTTTTATGACTAACGATATCTTCGCGATCATACACTTTAAAATAGACTAATAATTCGTAATTAAACCGATCACTTCGAAGATCTAATCTCGAAAACGTATTTTCTTTCCGTTTATTAAAAGAAAATCTTTTTTGAATTTTGTTTTTGTTATTTTATTATTATTTTTTTTTTTTTTGGTAAAACGAGACAAAAATAAAAATTACAAAAGATAAATTATAATGAAAGACAGATTTATTATAATTTTCATGATCTTCTTCTGTTTTTATTATATTCTGTGTTTTCCTTTTTTTATGTTTATGTTTTGGGTTTTTCTTAGATTTTATTCAATTTATCAACATAGAACCGTTATAAAGATAATACATAGGCGTAAGATATATATAACTTCGTGTGCGTTTAATTAAAGCTTGGGGTCTGAAAAAACTACATATATATGAAGGTTTCATTTTGAAATAGATGAATATAAAAACAATTATGTTAACTCCTCCTACTACGTTATCAATGAAGGATCATCAACAAATAAACGAAATGAATTTTTATTTTGTTTATATACTACAATTGAAGGCGGGGCTTTAAATCATTTTTATTCGTGTTGGTCCTAAATGCTGATATACTTTTATATAAGAAATATGATTTGCCTAAATGTGAGCTTTGTATAAATTAAAAACAAAATAATATTTTGTATAGGGTAAACCAAATTTTTTTCAAGTGTTTACTGGTTTTAGTATATGCATACAAAATATTCGAAAAATTTATTTACTTTACTAGATTGTTTTCTATGTTGAGTTTGACTTGAAGACTTAATTATTAATTTAATCGATTTAGTTCAATAGGGGTGATCAACCCACAGTTTTTCCAATTTATCAACTATATTCCTAGTGTTCAGTCAATAAAAAAATCATGATTTTTCGAAGTAACGCAGTCATTTATTACAAAAAAAATCAGATTTTTTGCTGGTTTTAAATGTTTTGAATTTAGGTGAAAATAAAAATGTTTTTTCTGTGACGGGAAAAAAGTTTAACATTTTACTTCTGCTGACAGGTGCAAAAATGCTACTTTTCATAAAATACTTTTTTCGCCGGGAAAAAAGTATGTACTTTTTTCCCGGATAGATAAAAATATATATATAAATACATATATACACATAAATGATGAATATTATGAATATTTATGAACATTTATGACTATTTTAATGTTAATGAAAAGTTATACCGTTTTCTTCTTGATGTTAATAACTGGTTTTGACAAATAAAATGAAACTTAATTTTAAGTTTTTATTCAAGAAAAATTCGTATGGTGTGGTGAATATACATATTGCAATATTTGTTTAATATTATTTTTTCAATATTTATATTAATATTTATCCAGTCACAGAAAAAAATAGTGTATTATACACGGGAAAAATTGTAGATTTTAGCTCTCGGTTTTTTGTCTCCCTCCGCTTCGCGTCGGGAGACAACACAACATCGAGCTAAAATCTACTACTTTTTTCCCTTGTATAAAATAAATAACTATTTATTTTGGTTCTGTTTTGTTTATGCTTACATTTTTGTAATAACTATTCTTGGTGAAATTGGTTTTGTGGCTTTCGCGCTAAATTTATCTTTTATAATAAAATTAATTGAAATAAAGTTGACCTATTAAGGTTGACATATAAATCCATCTTTTTATCTTTTGATTTATAGCTTGTAGTTTGCGCTATTTGAAGTTTAAGTATAAGCCAGTGTATTTAGTATTTACCTCAAAGAATTAAGAGAACAGAGGAAGTGAAATTGATGTTAAAATTTGAAGTAATTTTTGCACACCAATAAATTGTTACTAACACACTTACGTTTTAGTAGAGGCGCCGTAAATATTTCTATTATTGCTGCTGCGAAATGCCGTAGAAATAATAAATCACTGTTGGACTGTTTAATATAAAATTTTCTATTGACTAAAAATATTAAAACACTTGTTTCTTTTTCTGCTAACTTTTATTAACTGACTGAACATTATACATTTCAAAAATAAAGACAATAAAAAGGCGTTTTCCCAATAGACCAAACAAAAATTATTTTTAACTCTATTGACAATAGAATAATTCTTAACATTCACCCCGCCTTGAAGTAATTGATTAATTACTTAAACAACATTAACTTTGACTGAAATCTTAAACTTAAAATTAACATAATTCATTGATTCATTGTAACTGAAATTATCTACTAATTAAGTAACTGACAACCAATATATAAAATTTCAAAGTTAAATATTACAACTAAATTAGTTACATGTAATAAATAATTAGTAAAGTTATTAATCTAATGGTAAACGAGCCAGTTTGGATATACCTCGTTTAATAAGTCCTTGTTTGGTTTTTACAATTGCGCATCTAACTTTCCCATCACTCCCTGGTATCACCGTTTCCACTCTGCCTAGTAGCCAATGTGTAACTGGCAAATTTTCATGCACGACTATTACAAGCTCACCACATTTTAAATTATCCTGTTCTAATGTACAGCTTCTGCGTTTTTGTAATGATTGAATATACTCAGTATTAAATCTTTTCCAGAACTGTTGTATGATTTGAGTAAGCTGCTTCCATTGTGTCAATCTATTTGTTGACACATCAGATATGTCTGGTTCTAAAATTGATGTGATAGCAGTACCAACTAAAAAATGCCCTGGAATTAATGGCATAAGATCGTTTGGGTCTGACGATAATTCCATAATAGGTCTGGAATTCATGACGGCTTCGATTTCTACTACTACCGTGTAAAGAAATTCGAGTGTCATCTTTGTGTTTCCAACAAGTTTTTTTAAATGTGTTTTAACAACTTTGATACTGGATTCCCACAATCCTCCATAATTAGGTGTTCGAGGTGGAATAAAATTCCATTTCACTCCTTCATTGGTACAGGCCAATGAGATTTTGTCAGCATTCAATTTGAATAACCTCTCTAACTCTTCCAATTTATTGTTGGCTCCTACAAAATTAGTACCGTTGTCACTCCATAAATTAGCACTGCGGCCTCTTCTACCAAAAAATCTTTTTAAACATGCTATAAATGAATCAGCAGTTGCATCTTCTACTACTTCCAAATGTACAGCTTTGGTAGTAAAGTATACAAAAACACATATGTACACTTTATTGTAAGTGTCCTTTCGTTGGTTTTTATATCTTATTGAGAAGGGACCACAAAAGTCTAATCCTGTTGTGTGAAACGGTCGACATGATTCAATTCTAGCTTTAGGTAGCTCTCCAAGAAGTTGACTTAAAGGTTTTGGTTTTGCTCGGAAGCATGTGACGCAATTACGTATAATTTTCTTTACCATATTTCTTCCATTTACTGGCCAATATTTTCTTCGTATTACTGCTAATATTTGTTGAACTCCACCATGCAAGTGCCTAAGATGCTCATCCCGAATCAAAAGCGCAGTGAAGTGGTGATTCGGTAACAAATACTGATGCTTTTCATCAAAGGTTAATGAGCTTTTTTCTAGCCGTCCACCTACCCTAATTAACCCATCTAAATCTAAAAACGGAGTCAAATTTAAAACTTTACTGGTGTTTGATACTCTATGGTTTTTTATCAAATCATTTATTTCATTCCGGTAGGCTGAATTTTGTACCACCTTTAATAAACATTTTATTGCATTTTCTAGTTCCATTGGATCTAAAATTCCAAAGGATCTTTGTGATTTTTGTGTTCGTGCATTTTTTATAAATCGCATAACATAAGCTACTAAACGAACCAATTTTCGAAATGAACTATATTTTTCTATACCTATTACATCTTCAAATGATATATTTAAAAATACTAGACTATGTGGTTTTACCTCAACCAATTCTAAGGATGTTTCAAATTTTTTAGGCCATTCCGTTTCAGACATCTTTAAAAAAATTGGACCGCTAAACCACGTAGGATGATTTGGAAGTTCATCCGGCATTATCCCGCGAGATAAAATGTCAGCCGCATTATTTTTACTATTAACATGTCTCCAAATGATATTAGAACTTAATTCCTGTATTTCACAAACACGGTTTGCTACATAAGGTTTTAACTGATAAGAGGGTAATTTTAACCACGACAGAACAATACTCGAATCTGACCAGAGAATGATTCTTCGCATGTCAAGATTTATGGAATTTACAACTTTATCTACTAGTTTTACTAAGAGCAATGCGGCATTTAATTCAAGCCGAGGAATAGATAATATTTTCAATGGGGCAATTCGAGACTTACTACACAGAAGACTAACTGTGACTTTATTTTCAGAATCTACGCAACGCAGATAAACACAAGCACCATAGGCGGCTTGTGATGCATCTGCGAAGCCATGTAGTTCAATATCAATTACATTTAACGGTAATACGCATCTATCTAATTTTACTTCACTAAGTGAATTTAAATTTGTATAAAATTTTCTCCAAATAATCTGTAATTCTTTAGGTAATTGTTCGTCCCAATCTAACTTTGTAAGCCAAATACGCTGAATTGTGATCTTAGCCGATACTACGACGGGAGCTATTAGTCCTAAGGGATCAAACAATTTTGCCACAACTGATAATACCTCTCGTTTAGTTACGATATCTAAATGAATTGTTTTACTATTTATTTTGAAATGAAATGTGTCCAAATTTGAATTCCAAATCAAACCTAAAGTCTTAATCGTCTCATTGGATCCGTTTAGAATTTCTCTATCTTCCATAGGAATGTTTTTTAATAATCTATTGTCATTCGAAGACCATTTTCTTAATTTCATACCAGCTGTACGAAGCATTTTAATCATCTCGTCCTGTATTTGTAATGCCTCGTTTATATCATTGCTACCTCCTAGCAAATCGTCTACGTAAAAACTGTCTAACGCTATTTTAGATGCAAGAGGATAATTATGTTGTTCATCTATTGCCAATTGCTGCAACGACTTCGTTGCCAAATATGGGGCTGCCGACGTTCCGTATGTGACAGTTTGTAATTCGAATTCATTCAATGGTAACGAAGAATCCTCACGCCATACAATTTTTTGAAGTTTTGTGTGGTTTTTATTAACCTTAATTTGCCTGTACATTTTTTGTACATCACTTGTAAAAACGTATACAAATGTGCGAAATTTGAGAATAATTTTGAACAATTCTGGCTGCACTATTGGACCTACCATTAACACATCGTTCAGCGAGAAATTGGATGAAGTTTTCGCGGAAGCATCGAAAACAACCCTTAATTTAGTTGAACTACTATCGGGCTTAAGAACCGCATGATGCGGAATATAGTAATCTAGTTCTTTGTTTAATGCCCCTGAACTTAATTTCATGTGGCCTAATTGTTCGTATTCTTTCATGAATTCAACATACTGTTTCTTAAGATCGGGATTTTTACTAAATTTGATTTCTAAATATTCGAACCGTTTTATTGCCATTTGTTTGGAGTAGCCTAACAGTTCTACATTTTGCTTCAAAGGTAAGTCTACTACAAACCTTCCATTATTGTCTCTTCTATATGTTTCGGAGAATAATTTCTCACATTCAATTTCTTCTTTGGAAAGCTTGGGTTTGCCATCGCAAGATTCTGTCTCCCAAAATCGCTGAATTTGTTGGTCTAATTTTGCGTCAATTTCAGTTTGTAAATCATGTGATGCCAAAAAGAAATTGTATACGCGTTCCAACTTTCCACTCACTACCCAACCAAAAACTGTATCCTGTAATATTGGAAGATTCGGAGCCAAATGCAATTGGCCGTTAACTAAAATTTGATAAAATATTTCGGCACCTAATAGCATGTCTAATGGGGAAGGAATATTAAATTCGGGATCCGCTAATTTCACTTTGCATGGTAATGGCAGATCTGATTTATCTATACGGTTTGACGGCATAAGTTGTGCGATATCTGAAACTACTAAAAACTCTAATGTGCTATTAAAGTTATTAATGCGAGATTTAATTTTTGCAGTTATTTTGCTGCTAGCATTGGTTGTGGTTTGATTCAATCCAGTTATACTAGAACCACCAATCTTTTTATTTATACCTAACTTATTAGCTAAATCTGCAGTAATAATATTTGATTGTGAAGCAGAATCGAGAAGTGTTCTGCATATATGTTTGTTTCCTTCATTATCAAAAACGTAAATTAAAGCTGTCGGTAAAATTACTTGCTTATTACTTTCATTACAATACAGAATAGTACTTTCGGACTTCTCCGTTCTATCTTCAGACTTTGCTAGAATGTGAGAACTGTTATTGTTACTATTATTAAACGAAGTGTTAAAATTATTATTTGGTTGTTCCATGTGCAAAAGAATATTATGTGCCCTATTACACTTCGGACATTTGGAACATTTACACTCAAACGCTTTGTGTTTACCTTTCATGCAATTTAAACATAGACCCAAATTTTTTATTTTCTCATAACGCTTGATTGGAGTTAAATCCAAAAATGCTTTGCAATTATTTATATAATGGTTTTGCTTGCAATTAAAACAATAAGGAGTTTTATTGTTCTGAGCCGATGATGACATAAACGATTTATAAGACGATTTATTACGACTTGTATAAGACTCAGAATGATGTTTGGTAGTACTACTAGTAACTGAGTCTAACACTCGACATCTACGCTGCAAAAAGTTTATCATTTGTCCCCACGTTGGTATTTGTTCGGTAACTACTTCATTTTCCCATAATTTTCGGGTCTCATTGTCCAGACATTGTTTAATTGTATGTATTATTATCCCGTCACTCAAATTTTCACCTAAAGACTCTAACGCTCGTAACTGAACTAAACTGTCATCAATCAGTCTTTGAATTTCATCTTTTGATTCTTTATTTATACGTTTCAGATTAAAAAATAAATTCATATGCTTTTCTAATACTGATTTTTTGTCATCAAATCTAGAAATCAATGCATTCCAAGCTAACTGAAATCCATTATCTGAAAATTCAACTTTTTCTATAACTTTTAAGGCCTCTCCTTCTAAATTGCCACTCAAATAATAGAATTTTTCAATATTAGATATATTTGCATTATTTACAACCATTACACTAAATGAATCTTTAAAACGCAACCAATTTTCTAATTTCCCATCGAAATGCGGTAACTTGATACGCGGTAATTTAAAAGCATTTGAAACCGATTTTGAATTTTGGCCTGATACATTTGCATCAGACATTCCTAACTTATTATTTAATGATTCATTGGAGCCACGATTATTAGTCTTATGGGGCACATCAGGTAATATTACATTTTCATTTAAAGGTGTTTCCGATGTATTTAAATGTTTATTATATGAAAACGTTATGTTTAAGTACGAATCAGTAAATTCGCAATTGTCAAGTTCTATTTTTTCTAGTACTGATTCATCTTCTAAATCGGACGAAAGCTCAATCAATTCTTTATAAATGCATAAATAATTATTATAAGTTTCCTCTAATTTGAAAAAACGTGCTTTTAATGTGAATATTTGATTTGGTGAATCTGGGATAAAATTATCAATAAAGTTTTTCAATGATGTTAATTGAATTTTCACCCCAGTCCTTTTTCTAATTAATTTTTTAATCTCGCCATTTAATCTTTCTATTTCTTGTTCATCCATTTCGATACAACTAAACCTGAGCGACTTGATAGAAAATGCACTACACGAACAATTATTAAAATTTCTTTTTATAGTTTCATAACCAAATATGTTTTAAATTATTTTACTTAAAAATATTCAAATTTGAAAGTAAAAAAAAAACAATCACTATGTATCAAACACCAAATTCTAAATTATATGCTCCAAACAATTTAACCTCAAATTTGATTAAATCACACGTGCATTTGACCAAACTTCCAGCACAGATTATAATTTATAATTTTAATAAATATAACTTAACCTCAAATTTTAAGCCTCAATATCTATCACAAAACCACCAGTCCAATACAAATTGAAACAAGAACAAGTCACCTACCTTGACTATCCAAATATAATCATGTAATACCAACTCCAATTTTCCAAATACTTTCAACTTTCTAGATTTAATTTTCTAAATAATTCCAATTTCAATTTCAATTTTCCAAGTACTTTCAACTTTCTAGATTTAATTTTCTAGATAATTCCAATTTCAATTTTCCAAATATAATATCTCCAAATATAATATACGGCTCGATTAGGACCAAAAATGCTGCGAAATGCCGTAGAAATAATAAATCACTGTTGGACTGTATAATATAAAATTTTCTATTGACTAAAAATATTAAAACACTTGTTTCTTTTTCTGCTAACTTTTATTAACTGACTGAACATTATACATTTCAAAAATAAAGACAATAAAAAGGCGTTTTCCCAATAGACCAAACAAAAATGATTTTTATCCATATTGACAATAGAATAATTCTTAACAATTGCATTGAATTTCAAATTTAAGTGTATTTTTGCCCCCAAAATTAATATAAAAAAAGAGACGCCATTACATAAAAAAGAAAAACGACAAATAGAAAAACAACATAAAAAAATTTGAACAACTTAGCACCGAAGCTAACAACTTAGCCCCGAAGCTAACAACTTAGCACCGAAAAAAAGAGAGGAGAAGAGAGAAAAACGACTTCAAATATTTTTGTGTATGTATACAGTAGTTTCATTTCCTTAGTCTCTTAATTCTTTGATTTACCTTAATCCAAATTCCAAAAGCTAGTAATTCTCGCTTAATTAAGGCTAAATTTTTAAATTTCTCTCCAAACATATCTTCCAATATCTTCCAATTTAAATCAATTTAGTCCGCTTAATTGACACACAGGTTAATAATTTTTTCAATAATCGATATTTTCTCTAATTGAAATGCAAAGAAAGGTTGAATGATGAGACGGGAAATACTTAGATGAGCAACTTAACATGCAACAAAATAAATAATCCAACTTTGTTCTTGTTGTGTCTTCGTGTAATTGAAATTTTACAAATATCAACAGCTTCATCAACACGAAACTGAATGATCAATCATAATAATAAAATAACAATGCTGAGTATTTATTTAGAGTATGGTTTTTGTTGTGACATTAAAAATTAAACTTAAAATAGGTAGACTCTTCTATTAAATCTACCTAAACAAAACATGGATACACATTAAAGGAACTTACAATCGATTTGATTGCGCGTCTTTTAGTAAAAAGTAAAATATTTAAACATTGGGCAGTACATTTGAACATTAGATGTTTACATCGAACGAGTCTATCTATGCTACTACATCGGAAGTTTCCAAATGGATGTCTGAGATGTTGCCATTGCACCGTCGAATTGGACACACAGTTGCAATGTGTTTTATGGTTTGTTGTGGAGCGCCGCAGTCACACTCAGGGGACTCTGAAATGCCCCACTTGTAGAAAGAATCAGCACAACGTCCATGATTCGTTCTTATTCGGTTAAGTGTAGTCCAGGTATGACGTGGCAGATCGAAACTAGGTTTTTTTTTATTTATCAGTTAGACATGTTTAGCACACTAAATATGAAATATTCATTATTTAGACTCTTTGAATATCCGAAGATACTATGTCAACTATAAAGGAATGGAAGGAATGGGGATATAGGGATAACTATACTAATTTTTTTAAATGATGATGGACACTTTCTTTAAATGCCTGAGGAGAAAATTCATCGGGAAATACAGAAGAGGGCAATGAGTTCCATAATTTGGCCACTCTATTGAAATAGTCGTTTTGGAAGGACACAGTTCTACAACGAGCTATTTGTACAACAAATGGATGGGATAACTCGGCAGCTCTTGTTTGTCGATTATACTGCGCACACGATGGAAGAATATTTTGAATTTCCTTAGAGGAGAATTCGCTAAAGTTATATTTATAGTAGATTGACAATTCAGCCACATTTCTTCTGTGCTGGAGTGAATCAAGCTGGTCCGTTAGTTCGGTATTACCAATCAACCGTATTGCTTTTCTCTGTACAGAGTCTAAACAATTTATTGTTGACTGACAAGCGCCTCCCCAAACATGACAGCAGTACTCCATACATGGACGAATAAAGGACTTGAAGATTAGCAAAATTTGCTCGGGATTGAAATACTTTTTACATCGACTCAAGAATCCTAATCTTTGCATTGCAGATTTAGCGAGGTTGAACACATGTTTATTCCATTTCAGGTTATTTTGAATATCCACTCCAAGAAGTCTAACTGATTCAACCTCACGCAATTCCTCTTGGGTTATTTTAATAGGAAAATTTTTATGTCGCTCTATTCGTGAAAGACGGCATAGTTTGGTTTTGGTTGGATTAAATGAAACAAGATTACGATCACCCCATTCCATTATACGCTCCAGATCTTTGTTGATGGAATCAATTAGCAGCTCTCTATCAGTGGTAACTGCCGTATGAGATCGAAATTTAGGAGATGCATGTGATGCATGTAATGTGCTGTCAAAAGCAAAACTATGGATTGTGTGCACTGTGGAAATAAGTAAGTCATTAATGTATAGAAGAAACAAGGTTGGTGAGAGTGCAGAAACTTGGGGAACCCCAGCATTGGTTGTGAAAATATTGGATGTGATACCATCTAAATTAACATGAAATTGGCGACCTGTAAGAAAACTATGAATCCATGAGACAGTAAGATGGTCTATGCCATAAGATTTTAATTTAGCTATAAGATTTTTATGCCACACTTTATCATATGCTTTAGAAATGTCAAGTGAAATACTGAATGTTTCATCGTGGTTTTCCAGCGATTTGTTCCAGAGATGGGATACGTAGGCTAACAGATCACCTGTCGTATGACTTCTACGAAAACCATACTGCTTATCATCAATAATTCGCGACATTTCCAAATAATCTATCAAATTGTAGTTAACATATTTTTCAAATATTTTAGCTAAAACCGACAGAATTGCAATTGGTCTATAATTGTTAGGATCTATCTTACTGCCTTTCTTTGATATGGGTTGAACGCTAGCCAGCTTCCAAGAATCGGGAAATATTCCGGTTGGGCAGAAGTCGGGTTAGTAATAGAAAAGTTGTGTTGTAACGATGTCAGGAGGTGTCCCAGGCATCCAAGATATTAAAATTAGTTGTCAGCAGGTTGCTGGCAGTTTTATGTGGAGGCTTTTTTGACTTCAATCGACAACGAGTGTGGTCACCGTACTATTCGTGCAAGGGTAACGTGATGTTATTGGTTACCTTTTTATGTTCACGCATGAGAGCATGCAAGCGTCTGAATGCAGGTGGAGCGATATTGCTTAACACAGGGAGCCAAGGTAAAGGGGTGGATCTGATAGTACCACTTATAGTACGCATCGTAGCATGCAGCTATCAGTCAACTTTTTGAGTATGTGTGCTATTCAACCAGACTGGTGCACCATACTCAGCCACTGAGTAAACCAGACTCAGAGCAGTTGTACGGAGGGTAGCTGGAGTAGCACTCCATGTCGAACCTGCCAGTTTGTGCAATATATTGTTTCTCGTTTTAAGTTTTTTTGACGAATTTTCTAGGTGGAGTTTAAAAGAAAGAGTTCCATCGAGAGTAATGCCCAGGTACTTTGGCTGTTGATTGTATTTAATGACAGTGCCATTAAATAACACTGATAGTTCATGTTTTGCCAGTTTGTTGTTTAAGTGGAAACAAGAGCTCTCGGTTTTACTTAGATTGAGAATTAAGCTTCAGGCTCGAAAATAGTCATTCATTATCGCCAGGTAAGTTGAGAGCAAATCCTCCAAGACACCCATGTCTTTGTTTTGAGTGGCCAGGGTCCAATCATCAGCGTAACCAAATTTCTTTGATGTTGTGTCAGGAATGTCATGAATGTACAGATTAAAAAGTAATAGCGCCAGAACGGAACCCTGTGGCAAATCATTGTTAAGCATTTTAGACCTTCTACAGGACTTATTGAGATGAACTATGAATACACGATTACTCAGCATGTCGTTAATTAAACGCGAGATGGTGCTACAAGGTATTGCATTGAACAGCTTATTTATAATCCCAATTCGCCAGACCGTGTCATATGCTGCAGCAAGATCGATGAATACTGCGCATGTTTTTAATTGTTTTTGATACCCAGCTTCGATATAGGATGTTAAAGTGAGCAGTTGGTCAGTGCAACTGCGATTGGGACGAAAACCAGCTTGTTCGAATGGGATCTGGTCATTCAATATCGATGCGATACGATTGTATATGAGCCGTTATAGCAATTTATAGCAGGTGCTCAAAAGGGCAATCGGGCGATAGCTTCCAAGGTTCATTGGATTGGATTGGACTTTTGTAGTCTTAAAATGTTTTGGTAGATTGCTGGTTTCTAGGACATTCGAGAAAAATTCAGTTAGCCACTGTTTTAAATTTTTTCCAACATTGTTAAGAAATTCTGGAAAAATGCCATCGTAGCCAGCTGCTTTTCCGTTTTTGTTTGGGACAGAGCTGAATCTAGTTCTTCGCTACTAAAAGAGTTCGCATACTTCGATGGAGACGAGCAATTGCGCTTCATTTCTCTTAATTTACGTTTAATTGTTCTTTTATGAAGGCGATTAATAGAAGAACGAGACATGTTTACGATATGATTTGCAATACCCTCTGGATTTATTTCATTGTTAGCACGAACAATTGATTTGAGCCACCCAGCTTTCGAAGGAGACTCCATGCTTCCCTGCTTGAATGGGAAAAATCAATGTTTTCAACAGCGTTAATCCACTTTTGTTTTCTCGCGGCGTCCAGTGAGTATATTAAGTTATCAGCCACGTCTGCGTCACCACTACTAAGGTACTCCTCATATAATATATCGCTCTCTCTACTCCAGCCAGGAATATATTCTACACGGAAGACTCTTTGGATGCATTTCTTTGCAGTTGAGATGATGGCTCCAACAAATCTATCGTAATTTTTAGGAATGGGTTGGATCCAGCGAATCACTGCATCCAACTCGAACCTATATTTAGCCCAGTCAGCTTTGTTAACATTCCATCTAGGTTGAGAAGTAGAGTTAACGAGTGGGATTTGGATTCCTACCTCAAGAATCACTGAACGATGTTGAGAGCGCGGAAAACCTTGTAAGACAGCCCTAGATATTGGAATAGGGTTATTTTGTTCGTTCTTTGTGGAAAAACAGAGGTCGGGATTATAATCGCTTCGCCATCTTGCAGATCTAAAGGTTTTCATGTCTTTCGCATCATATGCCAGGAACATGTTGTTATCAACCGCCCAGTCGGTCTGTTGCACGCCATTGGTATTATTATTTGAGTAGGACCACTGAGTATGATGGCTACTGAAGTTACCAGCATATATTGCTGGGTGGTGATTAATAATGGTAGAGTAGCAGCTGGCCATCCTGTATCTGGAGGCTTGTATACATTTCGAATTTTCGTGTCCGATATATCAACAACAATAAGATGTATATCGTTGTCCGTCTATGTAAGTACGTGGGTGCAGTTCAGGATTTCTGACTTAACTTACGTGGCAGATCCATATGATTGATGGAAAATAGCACTAATTAATTTGTAACCAACAATGTTTCCTCTAGAGGTAAGTTGCGCTTCATCTCCTGCATGCGTTTCTTGCAGAATTACAACGTCGATGTCGTAATCTTTTAATATTCTTTGTAGATGTTCAGTTATTGACTTGCTTATGCCTTCAATGTTAAATTGCAAAATACAGACTGAAGGTCCAATATTTTTTGTCTTATGGTGCTGAAAAGTACCGTTGTTATTGTGATTTTGATTCATGTTCATTTTTTTGTTGTATCACAGCCAAGAGTTTAAATGAAATGTTTGGCTACTAAGTTGAAATAGACTATTAGCGAAACCCAGGGTGTAGCGTGAGGAGCTTGTCTATTTAACACACCCTGCTGAGCATTATAAAACTGTATACATATACATATTTTGTTTATTTACACATAATTGTTATTAATAAGAAAATTGAGTTGAATCACACAATTTAAATTTCCATTTTTAATAATGAATTCCAAAAAGAAATATTTAAGCTGTTGGTAAAACAATTCTTCAAATGGATAAAATATAATCATGGAACTTATAAGCAATAATGAAAAATTAATCTTTTTTGCAAAAACGAAAAACAAGAACTGAAAAGAAACTGGAAACTCATTTTTTTGTTTTCATTTTTTTCAACTACTAGATTAAGAATTAAATTTTGAATTTTTAGCTTAAACATACGCCACAGATTGTTCAGTCCGGTTTGACGTAATATTCAACGAAGTGAAGTTAGAAGTAAAAAATTTGACGTAAACTATCGTGATATTTATTATGATGGTAGTGTTCGATCGTGCAATATCATATTTCACGATATTTTACGTCAAATATTTTTCTTTTAACTTCACTTCGTTGAATATTACGTCAAACCGGACTGAACAATCTGTGGCGTATGTTTAAGGACTGAACAATCTGTGGCGTATGATTTTTTTTCGTGATAAATGGCTGCGTGTACTACTTCGAAAAAGCGCGTTTACACTGAACGTACACTGAGCTACTACAGAACTGAATTGAATTGAATTAATTGATGAAAATTTCTGGATACGTTGCGGCAAAGAATCTCTTGGACAAGTTCACGAACTGACCATATCCAGGTACACGTTAAGTGGCTAGAGCTTAAAAAGTCGAATAATCTAGGACGTTTTAACTTCCGTTTGAATCATAATATTTTAATAAAATTGATAAATATTGAATATTTGAACATATTTCTATCATTTTTTTCCAAATGACAATCTTGGCGTTCCAGGTTCCTGAAAAATCAGCTGTTTTAAAAATTTGATAAGCTTTGTTGTCCTTGATCTTGTAGGAACCAGATTCCTGTTCAAGCTAATCCAACAAAATTAATATCAAATTGATGTTTAAATAATAAATCATTCTGTTCTTACCCTTTCGGTACTTACAACTTAATTTGAGTGTTAAAAATTAAAATTAACATTTTGGTGTACAAAATTAAATTTGTTTGTTTTTTCAATTAAACATTAAATAAAATTTCAAATGTGTTAAAATAACAAAAATTACTTTATTTTTAAAATATAAAATATTCGTATAGTTTTATTATTCATAAAACTATAAATGGTGACCCCGATTTTGAACAAAACTATATGGAATAAAATATAAAATAAGTGAAAACAACACTTGCAGAAAATTTAGGCCGTGTAACTGGAAATCTGGTGTAATATTGCATTGCACCAGATAAAAGGTAACTATCTAAATTAAAAATAATCAGTAAAAGTGAAATAAATACTGCCATTTATATTATTTTGATTTTGGGTACAAATACAAACAACGGTAAAATACCGTTGCAACAATTAATTAATAACAAACCACGTGGGATTTTATGAAAATTAAAATTTTTTACTACAACAGTTATATAGTAAAAGATATATTTGCCGTAAAACAAATAAAATAAAATTCATCCACATCTACTCAACAATCAAACTACAAATCAAATCTACTCAACAATCAAACTACAAATCAAATCAACTCAACTACATCAGCTATTAGGAAGAAATAGGGTGAGTCGCAATCATTTTTTTTTATGTTTTTCAATTCACGCCATTGAATAATAAAGGCAACAAAAAAAAGTTTTGTTTCATTTTTATATTAAATTATATTTAACATTATAATTATATTTGATTGTATTTTCTTATATGTTGAAAATTTTTTTTATTATTGCGGTCGTGTTTTGAGCAACAAAACTGCTCGAATTCATTATTGATTATATATTTACAAAACGGCTCGATTATATTATTTGCGATTATATATACATTTTTAAAATTTTTTTTTTGGATTTAATTACATTTTTTTTCGGCGTTTTTAAAGAAAAAAAATCACATATACACATTTTTTTTTTGGATGTGATTGAAAATTGGTTTTGCGTTTTAATTTTGTTTTTTTTTTACAATTCCGTTATCCTGCAACTGTTTTACTTAAATGAGTGAAACAGAGTCAGACTCAAGTACAAAACGTATTTTACGGTCGACTGTGGAACAAACCAAAGAGGTAGGAAAACCACTACCAGTACCACCACATAAAAATAAAAAACCAAAACCTGAAAGGAGTATGGCGACAATAACACTCCCAGATTTTATCGAATCGGACCCAGGGTTGTGGTTTTTGTTAGTAGAAAACTTATTCGCTACAAAAGACATTACCGACGACAAACAACAGTTCGGCGCAGTGTTAGCTTCACTAAAACCAAAGGTTCTTGCTATCGTTCGCCCTCTTTTGATAAATCCTCCCACAGAAAATCGCTATGAAACTCTGAAAGCTAAAATCATTAGCTTACTTTCAGAATCAGAGCAAATTAGAATCGAAAAACTGTTAAAAACCGTAGATATTGGCAATCAAAAGCCTTCTTCATTCTACGACCAGCTACTTCTTATAGCTGGGGATTCTACCGCGGTCACACCTGAGCTTATTAAAAATCTCTGGCTCGCTCGACTTCCTATAGGTGTAAAAACTGTCGTCGTTGCAGTACAGAGCGACGACATCCAAAAATTGCTACCAGTCGCGGACAGGATTTGGGAAGCAATTAACGGTTCCCCTTCTTGTGGTAACATAAACCAGTCCAATGTCGAAAAGGCCAATGTACCTTCGACATCTACAGGGATCTGGCAACAACCACAACATCCATTTGAGAAGATGTTAGAACAACTAACATCTTCTTTTAACAATATGAAGTCACGTCTAGACAACTGGGAAAACAACTTCCAGAGGTCAAGATCTCGATCACCTTCTAGGTACTCGTCTTTTCGACGAAACAACTTTAGACCTAGAAGCCGATCACCTTCATCTAAAAACATTTGTTGGTACCATCGAACGTTTGGATCGAAAGCTGCAAGATGCGTAGGAAATTGCTCCTACAAATCTTCTAGCTCTGTAAACATCACACCGAATTCGGGAAACTAACTGTTCCTAACGTGAATACGGCTAACGTTGGGATACAGACTACAAGCCGTCTGTTCGTCAGGTGTTTCAATACGAATCTTGAATTTCTTATTGACACAGGCGCTGATGTATCAGTGATCCCGTGTCAATCTTTTTCAAACCTAATTAAAGACGAACACAATGTCCTGACAGCCGCTAATGGATCTATGATCCACACTTTTGGTACTAAATTGTTGAATTTAGATTTGGGTCTCCGTAGAGAACTACGGCATACATTTGTCGTAGCATCAGTAAGTAAACCTATTATAGGTGCTGACTTTCTGACCAAGTTCTCATTGATTGTCGATCTAAAGCGTAAACGCTTACTAGATACTAGTACACAATTAACAGTGAATACTATTTCGTACTCATATAGTACGCCTTCACTGCGCTTGTACAATATTCAAGGAAGTTATGGAGACATGCTCCATGACTTCCCATCTCTCACTCAGGAACCCAAATATAACGCTTCAGTCAAACACAACGTGGTTCATCGAATTATCACAAAAGGACAATTACCTTTCTCTCGACCACGTAGACTAGAAGCTACTAAATTCAAAATTGCAAAAGACGAATTTTCGCATATGGCCCAGCTAGGATTGATTAAACCATCCTCATCTTGTGCTTCATCTCCACTACATTTGGTTCCAAAGAAGGATCAAAATGATTGGAGACCTTGCGGGGACTATCGACGTCTGAATGATGTTACCATCCCAGATCGATACCCCATACCACATATACAGGATTTTTCGATGCACCTTCACGGATGCACTATATTCTCCAAAATCGATCTTGTCCGGGCTTACCACCAAATACCAGTCGCTGCGGAAGATATCCACAAAACTGCGATAACTATTCCGTTTGGTCTCTTTGAATTCCTTAGAATGCCTTATGGTCTGAGAAACGCAGCTCAGACTTTCCAGCGTTTTATGGACGAAGTGCTCAAGGGATTAGATTTCGTATTTGCTTATATCGACGATGTTTTGGTGGCAAGTAATTCTCCACAGGAACACCAAAATCACTTACGCATTCTTTTCAAAAGATTATCTGATTTCGATATTAAAATTAAAATTTCTAAATGCGTATTTGGCGTTCCTTCTCTTGATTTCTTGAGCCATGAAATCACAAAGGATGGCATAAAGCCATCCCCAGATCGAATCATGGCCATACAAGATTTTCCACAGCCAACTTCAGTTCGCCAAGTTCAGCGATTTGTGGGAATGGTAAACTATTACCATAGATTCATACCCCACTTAGCCGAGCTAATTGCTCCTCTACATGGCTATCTCGCTGAACTAGCCAAGATAAAAAAGAAGTCAGCATTTGTCTGGCCCCTCCAATGCAGTACAGCCATTGACAATGTCAAACTGGCGCTTGTAAACTGCACACTCTTGGCTCATCCGTTACAAAATGCAAGCTTTTGTATCAAAACGGATGCTTCAGGTACTGCAACAGGAGCAGTATTAGAACAATTAAACAAAGGAAGTTGGCAACCATTAGGATTTTTCTCCCGAAAACTCTCGCCTGCAGAGAAAAACTACTCTACTTTTGATCGCGAATTATTGGCTATTTTTCTAGCTATTAAACACTTCCGTTACTTCATAGAAGGTCGTATGTTCACTGTGTTCACAGACCATAAACCTCTTGTAACATCAATCGCCTCAAAAACGGAAAGAAGTCCCCGTCAGGCTCGTCATCTTGATTTCATTTCCTAGTTTACAACTGATATTCGACACATCACTGGCACGAATAATGTAGTGGCAGATGCTCTTTCACGAACTGAGGAAATGGCTATCAATTTTACTGGATTAGATGTTGATAAACTCGTCACACTTCAAGAGATCGATCCAGAACTCCAAAATTTAATTAAAAATCCACAGGTCGTAGGTTCTAAATGGAAGTTAGAACCCATCACAACAAAAATGCACAGGAAACCAATTTGGTGTGAGACCTCGACAAAAACATTTCGTCCATACTTACCTGAGTCCCTAAGAAGATCAACATTCGATTCTCTACATAGTCTCTCCCACCCCGGTATTAGAGCATCGCGGAAGATGCTCTCTAAACGTTATTTCTGGCCTTCAATGAGTGTTGATGTTGGGTTTTGGTCTAAGACATGCTTATCATGTCAAAGATGTAAGATTCAACGACACACTCATTCAGAACACGGTCAGATACCTGTACCGTCGGCCAGATTCGAGCATATTCACGTCGATTTGGTAGGTCCTTTACCTCCATCTCATGAATATCGGTATATCATGACTACAATCGATCGTTTCACTCGGTGGCCGGAAGCAATACCTTTGGTGGATGGAACAGCTGAGACTGTAGCAAAAGCTTTCTTAACAAATCATATTTCAAGATTTGGTGTGCCGTTAAACATAACTTCTGATCGCGGAGCGAATTTCGAATCAAAGTTATTTCAGGAACTTATGAACATCATGGGTTCTCATAAAATAAGGACGACGGCTTACAATCCTAAAGCCAATGGAATCGTAGAAAGATTCCATCGACAGCTCAAATCTTCACTTGAATCTCATGGTAATACTACCAATTGGAGTGATACACTCCCCATCGTCATGCTAGGCATTCGGTCTTCGATCAAATCTGATCTAGGGTGTACTCCTGCGGATCTTGTCTACGGACAAAGTCTGAAGATTCCAGGAGAACTATTTATACATCCTGAAGATTCACATCCAATAGAACCAGCGAATCTGGTTGACCATTTACAACAATGGATGCGATCTTTAATTCCTAAAGATACCCGGAAGGATCCTCAGACTAATATTTACGTTCCAAAAGATCTTTTGGAATGCGATTATGTTTTCGTCAGGGTGGATAAGGTACGACCAAGTTTATCACCACCATATGAGGGTCCATTTAAAGTTGTCAGACGATTCCGGAAAAGTTTTGTCGTTGAAATCAAAGGTAAAAACCAGACGATTTCAATTGACAGACTGAAACCAGCATACATGACCGACACAATTCAAAGACAATCACATATCCGAAAAGTAACTTTTCAGTTACCTACGTAACACTCTAACATTATAGCTAAGAACAAAATCAGATGTTAACTCATCTCCTTTTGTTCTTTTTAAAGGAAGGGAGTGTTGTAGGAACCAGATTCCTGTTCAAGCTAATCCAACAAAATTAATATCAAATTGATGTTTAAATAATAAATCATTCTGTTCTTACCCTTTCGGTACTTACAACTTAATTTGAGTGTTAAAAATTAAAATTAACATTTTGGTGTACAAAATTAAATTTGTTTGTTTTTTCAATTAAACATTAAATAAAATTTCAAATGTGTTAAAATAACAAAAATTACTTTATTTTTAAAATATAAAATATTCGTATAGTTTTATTATTCATAAAACTATAATCTTGCTGAAAATGGCCAATCTCACATTTGAAAACTGTTGCACACGATACGTAAATAAATCTATCCAAAACTTAAAAAAATTAGTAGGGTAGGGTGTGACCATAGCAGCCACGCCAAAAACTTCCCGTTAAGTTAAATAGGAAACATAAAGATATTTTCTTAAAACTTTAATAAATTGAAATTCTCTTTCAAAGACTTGCAATTAATCGTCATTTCATCTTTTGGTTACACTGGAAAGAAGATTTTTAGTGCACCATATATTTAAAAAAAAAATAAAGCATCGGGCAGCTAAAAAAATATTAAAACAAACGAAATGTCAACCTATTGGTCATTTAAAAAATCAGCATTTGTTTAATAGATACCGACCACTATGTACAAGAAACGTGACTTTCTAATTAATTTTTCTCATGTTAACTGAAACGTTTTATCAAAGATTAGTACAAAAAACATTTCACAACTGTAGGCTGCTGTGGTGATATCATTAACAGAAAGATCAAAAATAAGATACTCCACCGAAAGAGATAAACCGGAAGTGATTTTATAAACATTACAAAAATTTTATGCACTATGTTTCAACCAAATTAAATCTCAGAAATGAGTGTTATTGAAGTTTCAAATGAATAGTTGACCAAGTGATCCACTCACCAGCCTCTGAACTTTTTGTATATCTTTTTGAAAATAACTTAGATCTTGGATATTCAAGTAAGTCCGTATGCGTCTGCAGCTCATTTACATACCATTTACATACCATTTTCGTTAAAATCGACTCATCCGTTGTTGAGAAAGCGTTGGGCACAAAATTTGTCTACATACAGCGATACATACATACATACATACACACACACATACAGACTAAAAATAGTCTAAACAGCTTCAAGAGGTCAAGAAACATAAAGATATCAAAAAAAATTCGATTTCGAAAATCGACCCAAAAACAATAACTTCCCATATCGGGAAGTTAACAAATTGTTTAAGTTCAGAGGTTGAGTTGAGACCCTGGGGATGTTAAAACGAAAACAAACGCAAACGGCCATGCTTTCATCATTTTTGAGTCTATTTTGTTGAAACTAAAAGTAGCTTTTAATTCAATTATATCCTCAGAAATTTTCAGCTTTCTAACCCAAGAAATGCCAATGCAATTAGCATTATACTTACTCAATTCAAATCACTCTCACGCTATATAATTACAACAACAAATCCCAAAAATATAAAAATATAGCATAGAAATATTAAACAAATTTTCTTTTGTTTCTTTTTTGAGTTTTTATTTTTTTTTCGCAAAAATTTCAAAAATGTTGTTTTGAATGTTTGTTTGCTGTTGTTTTGAAAATTCATTATTGTTTTGAATTAGCGAATAGTTTCTTTGGGAATTTGGAATATTTGGAGGTGGTTTAGTTGAAATAAATATATGTATATTGATTACACATTTACAAAAGTTTTCCTAAATCGATAGATATTTGTATTATATTTGAGGTGTAAAAGTTGTTTGATGTTGTTGTTAATTATGCGTGGTAGTATTGCAGTTGTGTCGTAGTTAGAACGTTAATCCACCAAATGATTTAATATTGTAATAAACTTCGACCAGAATGGGTTAATTTAATTTACTCATACATTACCAATACATTTTGCATAAATGTTTTCGACATTCAAACTATTGCAAAGAAATGGATTAAAGAATGAATTAACTAATACATTTTGCATAAATTAATGCGAATTAAATTTGTTATAGAATGAGTTCACTAATACAAATGTTTACATATCCAAATTAATGCAAGTATGAATTAAAGGAGGTGTAGCCTATCACTCATGATGTATGTACTTCGAATATTGTTTTCTAGAAAAGTACAGTGGGAAACAACAACTGATTAGCAGAAGTTTCTACTTATTTATTTTTGGATATGAATAAGCGAACAAAATATCAGATAGCCAGTTTACTTTTGCAATTGAAAGTGTTTATAAATATTCGCAAGTATAAGAAATAATCGGGTGGTACTTGAGCCTGGGTACTAATAGAGAAAGAATTTGAACCTAGTGGAATAGTAAATACAGATTTTACGATTCAGAATATTATTGATTAAAATTGTGGAAAAGCGGTGAAATTTATCGTACATAAATTGCAGACCCTAGAATTTATTGTAATTAAAATCGGAAGCTGCTGTAATTTGTTGATAAATAAAGTTTGAGATTTTGTTAACCAAAGATCCGTCTTTTTACTGTCGTATTTGCTCAATAATCGAAAAGAACCAACGCAGAGTCGTTACAATATGTTATTAAGGAGCTTTAACCAAATTAAACAAATCTATTCGAAATTGGATTGATAAAGTAGTTTCCGTTTATATATTTAGTTTGGTTGGTTTAATAAATTTTTGAAATTATTCTATTTCTACTTAAATTTTTCATTTAAACTAATCGGACATATCCAACTCTATTTGTACACAAAGCTGTCTGGTCCCGAAATCTACCTATTCTAGCGGATATACGTGCCGCTTGGACTTATTTCTTTTGTTTTGGACCATTCTCGAAATAGCCAATAAAAATTTTGATGTACGTCTGTGTGTGGGTGGGTCTGTGGGTGGGTTTGGGTCGGTGGGTTGCTGACCTTCCTGCATAGGATCTTGATGAAACTTAGGCAAATGATCCAAGTTCACTTGAAAATGGAAGATCTGGAATCATTTTGAATTTGAACAAAATGTCTCCCGAACACCTCTAAGTTTAAATCTTCAATAACTTCTAATCGCGGCTTATGAAGTTATGATCTTAGGGAAACTTGGTATATAAGGTTCTAGTACTGTTTCCATTATTTCTGCATACCAACTTCCGGTTTGTCACTTCCGGCTAAAACGTTTATTTTAGGCGTTTATCCCTATTGTAGCCTACAATTACCGATCGATTTTCATAAAAAGTTGGTAAAAGCTTTCGAGTAACATGAGAAAGATTTTGTCAGCTTTTGGAGTACATTGGATAAAGGGTAGGGGGGGTCCACCATACAACATGTGGTTTTTTTCCATCATGTTTCTGTTTGTTGGGAGCATACAACATTCGTTCGTGAATGAATTTTGATGACACTTTGGAAAAAGATGCAAATATGTATGGCAAGGAACTGATTGATTTTTGAGCGATAGTGAACAAAGTGGTGGGGGTGTTGGGGGACTAAATACCTGTTTTTTTTAACTCAATCAAATTTGTACCTGATAATCGAATTGGATCAAACTTGGTACATAAGCATTTAGTACGACTCACAATAGTTCTGCATCCCAACTTCCGGTTTTTCACTTCCGGAAAATTTTTTTTTACTTTTTCTTATATAACAGAATTTATGTTTGTTGGGATACTACTGCTTTCTTTAATATTTTTATAATTAGACAAGGCTAGACAAGGCTAGGCTAACATTGGTTAGCTTTTGATTAAAGTATTTGATGGATATTAGCTTATTATATATCCAGAACACTATGTTTCCAGAGCTGTGATGAAGGTTTGCAGATAGCCGAGAACTGGATTATATCTGGATTAAAGCAATACAAAGAAACTTCGCCCAATTCTCACTTCCACCTTTTATTCATAATGAGGTATCCATAATAGACCCAAGAAAAACGGCCACCCTGCTAGAACAGTTTTTGTTTGAAAATGCCACACAACCTAGCCAAAGCTATGTTGAAAACCTCACCTGTGGGACTACTGTACCATGCAATACCAATATACCTAAGAATATTAATCTATACAAGACTATGTTGAGGTCTGAGGAGGAGATTGACATTATCTTCCGTAAACGATTCATTTTTAGGATTCTATTTGGTCAACCACAAATCAATAACCAACTCTTTGCTAAAACAAAATTCGAAAACTACGGGTTATGGGTACTGGCGTATTCCGATCAAGAAAGTTTTTTTAGTTTACAACAAAGAGGCAAAACAAGATTCTGTATTACCCAATTACTCTCCAGTTCACATTAGAACTGGCATAATTTTTATATTATGTTCGATAGACTAAAATAAACACAATAAACTAAATTAATACTAATAGAATTAATATCAGTCTAGTGGGATAAAAGCATTGGAAACAGCTAGGTTGTCTTAAAGAGACTGATTGAACACTTATTTAACTAAAGAATAGTACAGTTAAAATATATGTTTACTGTACTAGCTGGCGGTTTTAAGGAATCATACAGAACGTTGTTCATTGATCACAAAACACCGTTTCTGAGGATTTATAGTTCTGACATGGTGTTTAGATTCTGAATTTGTACATATACGAAACATTTTGGAAACATCATGATCCATGCAAGAGCGTTACCAAGCTAATCAGTCTCGCTTCGAATATTCACCACAGTCATTTGCAACAGCGCCATAACTACCATGCCAGCTGATTTTTTTAAAGATTGTTTATTACGTCCGTCCTTAATTGTAGTCGTGGTATACCTTGGGGTGGTCCTCTCCCTGAATACTAACTAACGTTAATTTTTTTAATCATTACGGACTGTTAATCAGCGTATATAACATATTCAAACCGACACAACGACACAATTATGACGATCAACAAGGTCTCCGACCTCAAAGTTATATCTAGTTCTGTACTCCCCATCGTCTGTTTTCTGTTTCTCAACTCACTAGAGCATCAGCAGCACTCAAGCTGCGTACGTTACACATTTTGATTGGGTAGTCTGGTCCTTTTCACTTCCATGTAAAATTATGTTTTGTAGTCCGAGATATCAGATATTCTCAATTCTCCCATGAAAGGTTCTAGTTGGGGTTTTGGGGTAGATAAAAAATGCAATGTTAGAACAAATTTCGTGCGTCCAACTGTCCACTTACTGCAACCGCCAATTTGACTTTTGTTGCACATTTAACCGATTTTGCCAAATTTTACAATAACTGTTGTAATGTGATACATCACGCATTGCTCTTAATCTGATTAACTAGATTTATAAGATACATATAATTAATACTGTAGAATTCTCAAACCAAAAGAAAGAAATTAATTTCATGCATGTTACTCATAATTGTTCATATTTTGTAAATGAACTAAATTCACAATATTATAATATTTCAAGTTTAATATTATAAAATTGACAATTTAGCATTTCTTAATTGTTTTTACTTTTATTATGATTTTATGAAAATAAAAGTAAAATATGTTTTTAATTTGGTAATGAAAATTTACAAAAAGAAAATTTGGTAATTTGGTAATGAAAATTTGCTAATAATTCTTGATAACATAATTTTAAATGTTGATTTTAAATTTTGTTATGTAAAAACAAAATTATATAAGTAAGAAATTAAAACAATTTTTGTGTTGTTTTGGTTTATCAAAAATATGTCATTAGGAAATTGAAAGACAATTTTTGTATTGTTTTGGTTTATCAAAATTATGTCATCAAGAAATGGAAAAACAATTTTGTATTGTTTTATTATGCAATGAAGAATATTTGTATGATATGATTTTGAGAGATAAACAAGGAACTGAGGATATAAGTACATATATTAGGTAATTTTTAGATATAATATAGTTCTAAGTTGCTAAAGAATGCTAAAAAATGTAAGACTTGCTAAATAAAGGAAAATGTATAGTTTTTTGTTAATATGGTTTCATAAAAAAGTCAAAAGTATAGTTTTGGATCTGATCAGATAGATGAGATGAAATAAATAAAACAAGATAAATGGAGAAAGGTGTTTTTAATTCAACATTATCATCATCATTACAATTGAGGGAATAGTATTGTTGAATAGTGATCGAAAGGCCTTTTTTTCTAAGATCAGGAATGACCCTTATTTGGTCATCCGTTCTATTCAACAGTATCCAATCTACAAGCTAAATACACAAGCAGTTTACTGTTGGGTATCAGATTACTGTTGGGTAAGTTTCTCATCCGATTCCAGATCATTATAAATTTGGTTTTTCCCATAGGTGGAGGAAAAGTTTTAAACCAGAATATCGTTAACATGACAACTTCACAAAGTCAGGTCATAGCTATTCACCAGTCATTCATCAACACACCGGGTTTCCATTCAACTGAAAGTCTATTAAAATAGTTGATAAATAGTAATCGCAAATTTTCCATAATATTGAAAACATGCTGCCATTCCTAGACCCGTTGTTTGACAAGGGTAAGTTACTTTTCACTTTATATGTCATTCGACAACATTTATGACAACACATTTTCTGGATTTCAAAAAGGATTGGTAAGGTTTGATCTATATTTGCAAGTTTTTGTCAATTTTTTAGTCTAAAAAAAGTTTTAAAAATATGGTACGAACTTTTGATATCCATGTAATCAAAATTGGTTAAAAACTCGATTAATATTCAAAACTGGCCATAGATCGACAAAACTCAAGCAATCGTCAACTTTCCGTATAGAACAATTTTGCTCAATGTTTCGATATTTTTAATTAAAAAAAGTCGGACAAGTGCGAATAAAATTCGCTCGCCAAGGGTTCCGTGAATGTAAAAGAACACAATATCAAAAATAAATGACATAAAGTTATGTTGTAAAGTCTTTATATCGCCAGACTATGGACGCATAACAGAATAAATGTTTAATCGTAAACGTCTATAGTAAATGTCAATCACATCTACATTGATCAAAAATGTTACTTGAGGTTAAATCTTATCCATAGCTGTTTATGTTAGCTAAAGAAAGATTTAACCAGTATTTTAATGGTCTAAATTGGGAATATTTGTTCTATAAATCAGCGTCGAAATATAGGGTGGTATACATACACTTAAAATAACTTTTTTTTCATCAATAACTAAAAAACTGTGCATCGCAGAATTCTAAAAAATGTTGCAATGTTTCTTAAATTAAGTGTTCTTTCAAATGACACCCCATTCGTTTGGTTCCAAAAAAAGTTTTTTTGCACTCCCCACACCCATCCCCTAAACACACAGAAATATAATTATTTGAGAGTTCGCTATAATTTTCGTTCAAAATATAGCAAACTTCCTGTCTCCATGAATTTTTTTCAATTTTTTCTGTCAATCAGTGTCGAAACGTAGGGGGGGGAACGGTCAGGAACTTGCACATTTTTTAGAATAACTCAAAAACGGTGTACCGGAAAATTCTAAAAAAAATTTCAATATTTTGGAAATTTGGTGCTCTTTCAAATGATACCCCACTCGTTTGGGTCAAAAAAAGTTTTTTTTACCCCCCTTACACCCGTCCCCTTAACACACAGAAATATAATTTTTTGAGAGTTCGCTATAATTTTCGTTCAAAATATAGCAAATTTCCTGTCTCTATGAATTTTTTCAATTTTTTCTGTCAATCGGTGTCGAAACGTAGGGGGGGGGAACGGTCTGGAATGTACACATTTTTTAGAATAACTCAAAAACGGTGTACCGCAAAATTCTAAAAAAATTGCAACGTGTTGGAAATTTGGTATTCTTTCAAATGATACCCCACTCGCTTGGGTCAAAAAAAGTTTTTTTTTACCCTCTTTACACCCATCCCCTAAATAAACAGAAATATAATTATTTGAGAGTTCGCTATAATTTTTGTTCAAAATATAGCCAATTTCCTGTCTCTATGAATTTTTTCAATTTTTTCTGTCAATCAGTGTCGAAACGTAGGGGGGGGGAACGGTCTGGAATTTGCACGTTTTTTAGAATAACTCAAAAACTGTGTACCAGAAAATTCTAAAAAAAAATGCAACGTGTTGGAAATTTGCTGCTCTTTCAAATGATACCACACTCGCTTGGGTCAAAAAAAGTTTTTTTTACCCCCTTTACACCCATCCCCTAAATACACAGAAATATAATTATTTGAGAGTTCGCTATAATTTTCGTTCAAAATATAGCAAATTTTCTGTCTCTATGAATTTTTTCAATTTTTTCTGTCAATCGGTGTCGAAACGTAGGGGGGGGGGGGAACGGTCTGGAATGTGCACATTTTTTAGAATAACTCAAAAACGGTGTACCGCAAAATTCTAAAAAAGTTTGCAACGTGTTGGAAATTTGGTGTTCTTTCAAATGATACCCCACTCGCTTGGGTCAAAAAAAGTTTTTTTTTACCCTCTTTACACCCATCCCCTAAATAAACAGAAATATAATTATTTGAGAGTTCGCTATAATTTTCGTTCAAAATATAGCCAATTTCCTGTCTCTATGAATTTTTTCAATTTTTTCTGTCAATCAGTGTCGAAACGTAGGGGGGGGGGAACGGTCTGGAATTTGCACGTTTTTTAGAATAACTCAAAAATTGTGTACCAGAAAATTCTAAAAAAAAATGCAACGTGTTGGAAATTTGCTGCTCTTTCAAATTATACCCCACTCGCTTGGGTCAAAAAAATTTTTTTTTACCCCCTTTACACCCATCCCCTAAATACACAGAAATATAATTATTTGAGAGTTCGCTATAATTTTCGTTCAAAATATAGCAAATTTCCTGTCTCTATGAATTTTTTCAATTTTTTCTGTCAATCGGTGTCGAAACGTAGGGGGGGGGGACGGTCTGGAATGTGCACATTTTTTAGAATAACTCAAAAACGGTGTACCGCAAAATTCTAAAAAAAATTGCAACGTGTTGGAAATTTGGTGTTCCTTCAAATGACACCCCACTCGCTTGGGTCAAAAAAAGTTTTTTTTTACCCTCTTTACACCCGTCCCCTAAACACACAGAAATATAATTATTTGAGAGTTCGCTATAATTTTCGTTCAAAATATAGCAAATTTCCTGTCTCTATGAATTTTTTCAATTTTTTCTGTCAATCGGTGTCGAAACGTAGGGGGGGGGAACGGTCTGGAATGTGCACATTTTTTAGAATAACTCAAAAACGGTGTACCGCAAAATTCTAAAAAAAATTGCAACGTGTTGGAAATTTGGTGTTCTTTCAAATGACACCCCACTCGCTTGGGTCAAAAAAAGTTTTTTTTTACCCTCTTTACACCCGTCCCCTAAACACACAGAAATATAATTATTTGAGAGTTCGCTATAATTTTCGTTCAAAATATAGCAAATTTCCTGTCTCTATGAATTTTTTCAATTTTTTCTGTCAATCGGTGTCAAAACGTAGGGGGGGGGAACGGTCTGGAATGTGCACATTTTTTAGAATAACTCAAAAACGGTGTACCGCAAAATTCTAAAAAAAATTGCAACGTGTTGGAAATTTGCTGCTCTTTCAAATGATACCCCACTCGCTTGGGTCAAAAAAAGTTTTTTTTTACCCCCTTTACACCCATCCCCTAAATACACAGAAATATAATTATTTGAGAGTTCGCTATAATTTTCGTTCAAAATATAGCAAATTTCCTGTCTCTATGAATTTTTTCAATTTTTTCTGTCAATCAGTGTCGAAACGTAGGGGGGGGGAACGGTCTGGAATGTGCACATTTTTGAGAATAACTCAAAAACGGTGTACCACAAAATTCTAAAAAAAATTGCAAAGTGTCTGAAATTTGGTCCTCTTTCAAATGACACCCCACTCGCTTGGGTCAAAAAAGTTTTTTTTCACCCTTCCCCACCCCAATCCCTTAAAAACACGAAAATATATTTATTTGAGGGTTCGCTATATTTTTCGTTCAGAGTTTATCAAACTTCCTGTCTCTGTGAATTTTTTCAAATTTTTCTGTTAATTAGGCTCGAAATGCAAGGGGGGGACCAACTTTTTGTGTCACTTTATTGATAATAATTCAAAAACCATGCATTGCAAAATTCTAAAAAAAATGGCAATATTTCTAAAATCAAGTGCTCTTTCAAATGACACCCCACATGACCTGGTTTTAAATGATGTTTTTACCCCTTAACATTCCCACCCCTTTAATAAATATAGTTATGAGTGTCTGCCACTTTTCTATATTTTTCATTAAAAACCTCCTCAATTTTCTATCATTCCAAATATATTTCAAGATTTTCGATGAAGTAGGGTCGGAGTTAATCGGGGCAATAAAACATCCCGAAAACGTCATTTTTCAAAATTATACAAAAAATGGTGAGATGTAAAATTCCAAAATATATTTTTAAAAAATGCTGAAATGAAGCCCTTTCATATGATACCCTACTCGTCTCGCTAAAAAAATGTATGTTTTCAAAGGCTTTACATCGTACCTCCTTAAAACAAACGAACACAACTTTATTTATTTTTTAACCCGCCATCTTGTGTGGATAGGTTAGTTTTATAAGCACCTCAAATTTTAAGTTCATCGGATTAATGGTTCACGAGATAATCGAAATAATGTGAAAAACACGTTGTACTCTCACCAATAGTGTTCCGTATAAAAAACGGAACCCTAAAATTGAAGAAATTTGTTTTAAGGTTTATGATTACCTTACGAATACTACAAAACTGGCCATACATCAACAAAACCAGCGCGTGCAGATGAGTTTCAGATGATGGAGCAACCCTAACAAGTGACAAGTTTCCAAAGGGGCATAATGTATAGCGCAGTAAATAAAGAATATCTGGCATACTACTAATTAACTATCGAATAACAAGTTTATCGAATTGGCTGATAACTCATATTCAAAGCGATCTATTTAAAAAAAATGAAGCTCTGAAACTACTATTTTATCTAGATGTATAGCTTATGCTTCGTTTATTTGAACATTCACCATATTATTAATGCGTTCACATTTTTAAGGAGAACCATGCTATCTATCTTCACGCTCTTAGAGGCAATAGTATATCAAATACTAAATATTTCAGGAATATTCAATATCTTTAATTTTGTATCTGGATATAAGGGAAAAGCGAATTGATTCATGATTCATAATAAATGGAACGACACACATTTCCAGAATACTACCTATAATTTTACTCTAGACGTTAGCCATGAAACCAGAACTATTCAGATTACTGGAATAATACTTTAACAAGAAATCATTCACGAATGACATAAAACCATTTTTAAACGCGAAAACTTATTATTATTTGTAGTCGTGATGCATGGTCAACGTAAACCAAATTAAAATAAAATATTTCTTTTTCCGGTGTATAGCTTTAATTTTTTTGTTAAAATCATTTAGGAGAACTTGTATTACAAAACAAAGAAGAAAGCGGCCTAAATTTATATACACCAAACATATTTCAATCTATCGGACCCTTATTCGGTTTTTCAAAATTTAAGGATTAAATAACACAAAAAATAGTAACACTATCATAAACTTATGTAATTTCCGCTAATACTTATTACCTATTCTTACCTTTAATATTTATTTTTATTATTCTATCATAAAAGAACATAACCCATAATTTGTCACCTTCCTTTTGTTCCTTTAAGAAATTGTTTGGTTTTTCCCAAAAAAACAAAAAAAAATTTATATTTTTTGATAAATTTAAAACAGAAGAAAAAAATCAACGACCCAATAATTTTTGATTTTTTTGGAAAATACAAATTGAATTCGGAATATCCCACAAAATATAATAAAAAATGGTTGGAGTAATTTTATTTAAATTTTTATTCAAATTTATTAAAATAATAATAAACAAAGAAATTTTTTACAATAACTTTTATTTTCTTTGTACCAATATATATTAATTTTCTTTTCATTTAATTTAATTTATATAAATAATTATTTATCTATGAATTTATTTACTGGCGATATTTATATAGAATTAATATAAAATTATTCCAAATAAGTTCTTTTTAATTCAAATATATGTACATTAAATAAAATATTTGATTATATTAATAAAATTGAGCTAAAATGATGGAACTTTCTTTAATCTACAAAAGAGACGATTTAATTGGTTTGGTGTAGTGTAAGGATAGTGTATGAAGTAAGGATACGTTTATGGTTATCATGTTAACTGTAATGTGCTACCTACGAAGCTCTACTATTATTTTTTGCAATTATGCAATTGCTAATACTTATCTATCAAAATTCAAAAGAGAATCGAATACAACAAAAATTGCCAAAAGCTGCATTAGCTACGGTTATTCTTTTGGTTCATTATCGTTTCGAGAATAATTTTCAGGATCCAGAACCAATTTTATTATATCAAGTTTAAGTCAAATGCTTTATAGTGAATTTATAGTGGAAAAATATCTTTTGCTCGTTCCAATTAGGGATTGCAATTCCGAAGCGCTTTGTGAATCCCGGAATTACGGAATTCATAAATTCGGAATCCTGGGATTTAAAATGTATGAACTTCAAATAGAAATACAAATAATATTTATATATTAAGGCAGTAGCCAAGTAGATCTTTGTAAAGCATATTTTTTTGCTTTCAAGTGTTTGTTGCTCTGTAACGCTTCGGGCAAAAATTCCACTTTCAAAAGCAAAAATAAAATACTTTATGCTCGAATTTCATACAAAGTTTTTTGTACGAGCAAGATTGTGTTTACATATAGAAATACATATATTTACATAAATAAGTTTAGTAAAATATTTTTGAGGAAATTAAACCAAGCAGTTTTTTGTTATTTGATATTATTTTCCTCAATTTCTAAGCAACCTGTTGAGATTAAGGATTGAATTGTTTCCTTAAAGTTTAAATTATATAAAAATAAAAATATGAGGAACAGTCTGAATCGTTCAGAAAAGCAAACAGTTTCGCCAAGTCAATTATAACAGCAGCAATTACCAGTCAGTGTCAGTGTCAGAGTCAGTGTATCAAAAAATTATGGATGCTGAAACAGCTTTTGATACATGGGAAGCGTTACGTAAATACTTTGAGGTAAGCTCAAAATATTCAGGAGGATAATATAAAGATAAGTTTTTTTAAAATATTTAGATACATTAAATTGTCGTCTAGTAGATTATTGTCAATCTAATATATATAGTTATTTTGCATAGTGTGTTAAATTGGAATTGTTTATTACGTTTACAATAATCAATTTACTAATCATTTCAAAATATTCGTGGGCGGTAAGGTGCAACAATTGTTTATGGTCCAAATACATGTGCAGAATTCTGCATGCAGCGAAATTAGAACATGGGTTGTTATATGAGAGCAATTACATGTAAATTCTGCATGCAGAAAAATTCTGCAAGATATCTCTAATTCTAATTTCGCTGCACAGAGGCAGTGCTACCACAATCAAAAAAACAAAAACTACTTGAAAACTCAGATAAAAATGGATGATTTTGACATTTTGTTTGAAAATGAATTATTTTTTTTATAACTCATAAAAATGAATCATATTTTTTTGAAAATGAAATTATTTTTGTTATGATTACTTGTTTATAAAGATATTCAAATATTCTAAATAATCCAAATTATAAAATAATTTAAACTAATATTGTTAATAAATAAATTTTTGGGAAAGGATTATCGGTAACAGTGGTATGTCTATGTTATTTGAACTTAAATTTTAATTTAGACATAAACGTTTTTACAGGCAACGATTCAATTATTTTCTTCTATCTTTTAACTAAAAAGACAGTTTTCTTTAAATTGCGACAACTTTCACTTATAACTATTTCATAATACGTAAGAACACGAACTGTTATTGTTACGAAAATTCTGCACTAGGGTTTCTCATTTCCCGTAGAAATTCAAATCCCGGGAAGCCGGGACAAAAAATGTTAAATTCCCGGGATCCCGGGAAATCCCGGGAAACGCTAAAAAGCTAGATTTTTCTAATTGGGTGGTAGAAAAATGTGTAAAATTAAAACAACACAAAAAATGCGCTATTGATTTTTAAATTTCCATTATTTTTAATGAAAAAAACTTCAGAAATTAAATAAAAAAGAATACATAAAAAAAAAACAAAAATAAATTCATAATACTAATTTTACCAATGGCGCCATCACTCGATTTTGTCCGAATTTTCGTGACGAAACGTCCTGCCACAGAAAAAGCTCTTTCCGATTCAATTGATGTCAGTGTGATAGTCATTAGGGCATTGTGTAATCTAAATTATTTGTACTCTGCTTAGTTGCTTCAAAAATTACCAATTCTTTTGTGATGTTTTTAACGTAATATGATACATGTTCTGTGATACGAATAAATCAAAATCACAATAACAACGGTACTTCTCAGCACCTTAAAACATTGGACCCTCGTCCGTATTTTAGAATTGAACATTGAAAGCATTAGCAAGTCAAAAACTCAACACTTAGAAAGAGTATTAAAGTTATTATTACGATATCAACATTATAATTCCTCTAGAGGAAAAATTTCAGTTGTTGTGGGACCCAGGTCTAGACCTAGGTCTTAAAAGGTATTTATGTGTTGTTGTGACACATATTCTAAACCCTATTACACAACACATTTTATTAAAAAAAAAATAAACCAATTAGTGCTATTTACCATCAAACATATGGATTTGGCACGTATATTAAGTCAGAAATCATGAACTGCGCCCATTTACTTACACCAGACGGACAACGATATACATCTTATTATTGTTGATATACAGCGTGGCCAGCTGATACTCTACCATTGTTTCACCACCCAGCAATATAGGTTGGTGACTTTAATAGCCATCACAATCAGTGGTCCTACTCAAATAACAATCCCAATGTTATACAACTAACTGACGGGACCAATCGACAACATGTTCCTGGTATATGATACGAAAGACATGAAAACCTAATTAGATCTGCTAGATGGCCATCCATTAGATGGCCAAGTTATTACAATCCCGACCTCTGTGTTTCCACAAAAAACGAACAACGTAACCCTATTCCAATATCTAGGGCTGTCTTACAAGGATTTCCACGCTCTCAACATCGTCCACTAATTTTTGAGGTAGGTTTCCAAATCCTACACGTAAACTCTACACCTTAACCTAGATGCAATTTTAACAAAACTGATTGGACTAAATATGGGTCGGAGTTGGATGCAGTGATTCACTAGATCCAACTCATTCCTAAAAATTACGATAGGTCCGTAGGAGCCATCATTTCAACTGCAAAGAAATGCATCGCAAGAAACTTCCGGCGAAGAATACATTCCTGGTTGGAGTAGAGAGAGCGATATATTTATTATTTGAGGAGCACCTTAGTAGTGGTGAGGCAGACGTGGTTGATGACTTAATATACTCACTGGACACCGCGAGGTAACAAAAGTGGATTAACGTTGAAAACATTGATTTTTCCCATTCTGGTAGGGCTGCTTGGAGTCTTCTTCGGAAGCTGGATGGCTCAAACTCAGTTACTCGTGCTAACAATGACATTGCAAATCACATTGTAAACATGTCTCGTTCCTCTATTAATCGCCTTCATAAGAGAACCATTAAACATAAATTAAGAGAAATAAAGCGCAAGTTTTAGGTAGATTTCTCAGAAAAATCTACCTATTTTAAGTTTTACTGGTTTTAATTTGTTGTTTATGTGTGTCAAAAAACCGTACAAAAAAACCATGACACCATATGTGTCAAAAAAACATTTTCCTAATTTTGAACGAAATTAATTACTACAGAGGGAAGAGAATTAAAAACCACTCGATTTTCGAGTGAGAATTTTTTTAATATCTTTGGAAAAAGTAAAAAAAATGTTAATAAAAATTAGCGGGATACCCGGGATCCCGGTATTAAATCCCGGGAAAACGGGATGTAAATTTACCCCCGGGATCCCGGGAAAACGGGATCCCGGGATCCCGTTTGAGAAACCCTATTCTGCACGTCAAATATATAAAAATTCTGCACATCTATTTTAGATGCAGATATGCATGCAGCACTGCGTGCAGACTTTCTGCACATGTATTTGGACCATTATTGTTGAATTACATACTGTAATACCTTTACAGAGTAAGAGTTTTCGCGGTTTCCTTTCAATCCTATTTCGTTGTTTTTGGTTTGGTTTAATCTGTTTGCGTCAAACTCTTATGTCGTTGAACCATTAATTAATTATCCATTGTTTGAATTGGCAATTTTGACAGTTAAACTTAGACATAGTTTCAAGTTATCCAGTTAGAATTATCAATTTAGATATCAACTTTGATCTTTTGTTTCGTATTTGTTGGAATTTATTTTGAGGATTGTTTTTCAGATTTATGCCCAAAATACATGTACAGAAAGTCTGCACGCAGTGCTGCATGTATATCTGCATCTAAAATAGATGTGCAGAATTTTATATATTTGACGTGTAGAATTTTCGTAACAATGACAGTTCGCGTTCTTACGTATTATGAAATAGTTATAAGTGAAAGTTGTCGCAATTTAAAGAAAACTGTCTTTATAATTAAAAGATAGAAGAAAATAATTGAATCGTTGCCTGTAAAAACGTTTATGTCTAAATTAAAATTTAATTTCAATTTACATATACCACTGTTTCCGATAATCCTCCCCAAAAATATATTTATTAACAATATTAGTTTTAATTATTTTATAATTTGGATTATTTAGAATATTTGAATATCTTTATAAACAAATAATCATTACAAAAATAATTTCATTTTCAAAAAAATATCATTCATTTTTATTTGAGTTATAAAAAAAATAATTCATTTTCAAACAAAATGTCAAAATCATCCATTTTTATCTGAGTTTTCAAGTAGTTTTTGTTTTTATGATATCTTGCAGAATTTTTCTGCTTACAGAATTTACATGTAATTGCTCTCATATAACAACACATGTTCTAATTTTGCTGCATGCAGAATTCTGCACATGTATTTGGACCATTATATTTTAAATTAACTATAATTTGAAATGGCAAAATTGTCTTTCAATTTTGCTAATATAAGAGGATTGAACGTCAATCTTAATGCAGTGCACCTTTATCTTGAGCATCTTAAGCCTGATATTCTTTTTTTTAACGGAAACAGTTATCAGCGCGAGAGCTGAATCGTTGGACAAAACTAAATATGTTTGTCCTAACTATGAGCTTGAATCTTCATTCTACTTTAAGTATGATGTTTGTACAAGTATGATGTTGAAATAATTACTTCAGTCTGAAAGACCTAAGTATTATATTCATGAGCCAGAAGTGAAATTCTTACCCCCACTTTTTTGGCATTTCTCGACGTTTTAGGACCTACTGATTCTAAAAAAGTAAAAAAAATGTATGTCTGTCTGCCGGCAGGCCGGCCGTCCGTCCATCATTACCTACGTTGCAGGGTAAACCACTGGAGGGATTTCAAAAATTTTTTTTTTTTAAAATATGTTTATTCAAGGGACAGGTTCGAAAGGACGCTGTGTTCGATAAATGTCCCGGAAACGTGTCAAAAAAATCATTAAGTGTGTCAAAAACAGCAAATTTTCATATTTTTGGCCTAAAAAACGTTAATTTTAAGTGATTACGAGTAGGAACATTAAATTTGGAGAAATTTTCATGGTCGGGATTGGTTTGAGAGACCAAAATGTAGATTATTGCATTATAAGTTTGTCAAAAAAATGTTGTCAAGTGTGTCAAAAGAAAGATTTTTATTTACCTTTTTACCAAATTTTTTGGAGAAATTTAAAATTAATGATTGGTATGACATGAAATTTTTTGGAAGAAAATGTAGCTGTTTTTATGAAGTAAATGTAATAATTTTTGCAATATTTTTAGAATTTTGGCAAATTTTAAATTTTTGATTTTGTTATAATTTTTGGAATTTTGAAAAAAATTTCAATTTTTGATTTTGTAATAATTTTTGCAATATTTTTAGGATTTTGGAAAAAGTTTGAATTTTTAAGAATTTTTGGAAGATTATTGGTATTTAGAAAAAGTTTAAATATTTGATTTCATTCTAATTTTTAAAAAATTTTTGGAATTTTAAAATTTTTGATTTTGTTATAATTTTTGCAATATTTTTAGAATTTTTAGATTTTATATATTTTTTTAGAATTTTGAAAAAACTTTCAATTTTTGATTTTGTAATAATTTTTTCAATATTTTTAGAATTTTGGAAAAAGTTTAAATTTTTAAGAATTTTTGGAATATTATTGGAATTTAGAAAAAGTTTAAATATTTGATTTTAATCTAATTTTTGGAATATTTTTGGAATTATGAAAAAAGTTTCAATTTTTGATTTTGTTATAATTTTTGCAATATTCTTAGAATTTTAAAAAAAAAAATAGAATTTTTGAATTTTATATATAGTTTTAGGATTTTGAAAAGAGCTTCAATTTTCGATTTTGTAAGATTTTTTGGAATATTTTTAGAATTTTCAAAAATTTAAAATTTTTGATTTTATTATAATTTTTGGAATTTTGAAAAAAGTTTGAATTTTTGATTTTGTAATAATTTTTGCAATATTTTTAGAATTTTGTAAGTTTGAATTTTTAAAAATTTTTGGAATTTTATTGGAATTAAAAAAAGTTTAAATATTTGATTTTATTCTAATTTTTGGAATATTTTTGGAATTTTGAAAAAAGTTTGATTTTATTTAATTTTTACAATATTTTTGGAATTTTGAAAAAAGTTTGATTTTATTTAATTTTTGGAATTTTGAAAGAAATATGAATTTGTGATTTTGTAATTTTTTCTCGAAACGCTAAATGAGTAGTTTGCTGAGTGTATCATCTTTTCACTAAATTATGTTAATTTATGATCTGTATGGATCTGTTATAATTTTCCGGCAACGTATTGATGTTTCATGTTAGTTTTGTAATAAATTTCTTAACAGAGATAAAAAATACTTGTACTTTAACAAAGAGTTATGTTTGATATACATCGCTGCCCAAAACTAAAAACCCTGTCCTCATAAAAGTTTTTTGCCGAAAGCATTATCAAGATCCTTAACCCAGACCGAAGTCTTGATATTTCAGAGCTGTGAGATTTCAGCCCGTCCATATTTTTGAATTAAGTCTAAAATTTCACAATATGGTTTCCCTTAAGATTACCTGCTCTAATCAAACTCTGTTTGTCTTTGGATTGTATCGCTCACCCAACTCAGAGAACATAAATTTATTTCATGACCTATCTATGCTAACGCTAAAATTATAGTTCTTGGTGATTTCAATGTTCATAATAAAGAATGGCTTACACACAGCTCTAAAACTGATGAATTAAGTCAAGAAGCTGAACTTTTTGCTCTTTATCATAATTTCACTCAGATAATAGATCAGCCTACCAGAGTTCCTGATATTCCTGGCCAAAGTAGTAATTTGCTCGATTTTTTTTTGATAAATGAACCTTCGTTGGTTCAATTAAAGGTATCAGAGCCTTTGGGTGGATCAGATCATGATTTGATACACATTTAAATATACAAGTACCTAAACAGTTTAAAGCTAATCCTAGTCTTGTTTGGGATTATAAAGCTGCAAATTGGCAAGGACTTAAAGATTTCTTTAAATGGTTTCCCTGGAAACGCAACTGTCTTTCCAGCCAAGGTCCAAACATTGTTGCTTCTAATTTTTCAAAAATATTACTAATACGTAGGTTTGTTTCAAATAGTTTGATTGTTCCGAAGGTTGATCGATTGTTTTCAAGTAAATGCAAAAAAGCAATAAAAATTTAAAAAAAGGCTTTTCAAAAGTTTATTCAAAACAAATCTGATGAAAACCTTAGATTACACCGAATAGAAAGAAATTTATGTAGAAAATTAATAGATGTAGAAAAACATCTATATATTAGGAAAAAAGCTAATAAATTTGCTGAGCACCCTACTGGTTCACGAAATTTTTATAAAGCCATTAAGGCTGCTCAAGGAAATTTGTGTAAGTCTTCTATACCTCCTCTTATTGATAGAGATATACCTGTTATTGACCCCAAAAAAAGGCTAATTTATTGGGTAACTGTTTCTCGTTAAATTCTACATTAGTAGAACCCAATTTCCTACCTATACCAATTCCTAGAGTTTCTAACAAAATGGGGCGGATTATTTTTCGTAAAAATGTCATTCGAAAAATGCTCTTACAAATCAATACTAATAAGGCATCTGGACCTGATAATATTCCTGCAATTATCCTTAAAACTTTTGCTAAGGAGTTAGTACCAATCCTAACTAAAATTTTTTATTTGTCATATAAGAAAGGGATTTTTCCTGATATACGGAATATGGCTAGTGTACAACCAGTTCCAAAGAAACGGATCCAAGAAACTACAGACCTATATCAATGTTGTCGGTTGTTTCTAAAGTATTTGAGAAATATGTTAATTTTAATATTATGAACTTCTTAGAGTCATCAAAATTACTTAATGAAAAACAATACGGATTCCGTAAAGGAAGAGCGACGGGAGATTTACTTTCTTTTGTCACGCATATCTGGAACAAGTCGCTTAAAAAACATGGTGAGACTTTTGGCGTTACGCTTGATATTGCCAAAGCGATTAAAAAAGTATGGCACAACAGTCTTATTTGCAAATTGAGATGTTACGGCTTAGATGAGCAACTTATTTCTTGGTTACAAAGCTTTATTTCCGAGCGCAAATCTCGGGTCAATGTTGATGGTGTTTCATCGAATATCTTTTCAACTAACGCTGGTGTTTCTCAAGGTTCCGCTTTATCACCTACTATTTTTCTTCTCTATATTAATGATTTGCTAGATTCAACAGTTAATCCCATCCATAGTTTTGTTGATGATAGCACACTTCATGCGTCACATGAAATGCCAAATTTGTATGCATCAAACTTGATAGAATCATTAAATATTGATTCAAAATCCATCTTAGATTGGGGAGTTGCTTACAGTGTTGAATTCAACACAAGCAAAACTTAAGTTTGCCATTTTTCTATAGGTTATCAACACCTAATCCGTTTTTATTAAAGTTTGATTCAAATAATCTTGAACAAAAAGAATCTGTTAGACTTCTAGGAGATGAGATTGAAAATAATATGAAATGGAATTCTCATATTTTTAGCCTAGCAAAGAACGCTGTTCAAAAATTATGATTTTTGGGTCGTTGTCACTTGTCGTAAGGTTTGTAGTAGCGAGCAGCTTCTTTTAATATAATAAATCATTTATTCGTCCCTGCATGGAGTGTTGTTCTCACATATGGGAATGGGGTGGAGCCTGCATAAGTAGTTTGAAATGTCTTGATTCTATACAGCGGAGAGCTGTTAAATTGAAGAAGCGAAGAGACGTCGCTGATTTGACGGTATTTTACAAGTATATTATGGACGAACGGGCGTCTGCGGAGATCAAATCGATTTTGCCTGAACCAGCAAACTTCGCGCGTTTCGCTAGAGCATCAATAGCAGCCCATCCTTTTACGGTTCAAGTGACTAGATGTAGAACTGTCGATTTTAACGCAATTTTTTAACAGAGTTTCTCATCTCTGGAATGCCTTACCGGCGTGGATCTTTCCTGATAATTTTAATCCTCAATACTTTAAGATCAACGTTAATAAACTCCTCAAAGAAAATTGAATAATACTTTCAAGCCCTAGTTCCTTAGTTAGCATAGTATCTTCGGATATTCAGAGATGTTGATCTATATTGGTTAACACTAAACATGTCTAACATAGAATAAAAAAAAAGATCAAATGCTCAAGGTATGTGCCGATTTCTTTGCTTTTAGTTGGTTGCCGAATGATGATGTTGCAACACATGTAGCTAAATTGAAAAGTTTATGGAATGAAGATCCAGATCTATTTTTAATTTGCAAAATAATAAGTGTTTTGCCAAGTCAATTTGAAAATTTTAAAGCAAGTTGGATGTTGTTAACACAAATAGAATCACGTTCCTTTGATGAGCTGTCATCCCAACTATGTATGTTGAAAGAAATTGTTATGTCGCCCATAGGCGTAATTAAAATCAAATTTCCAAGTAAACTCAACGATAGTAAATTTCCCAAAATAACTCATAAACACAACGAAACACAAGGAAACGACAATTAAATAAATTTCATCTCTGGCAACTCTCCTTGTGAAAAACTTTTTTAGAACCAAACGAGTGGGGTGTCATTTGAAAGAGCACTTAATTTAAGAAACATTGCAATATTTTTTAAAATTTTGCGATGCACAGTTTTTTAGTTATTGATTAAAAGTGCTATTTTAAGTGTATGTATACCACCCTATACATCGACGCTGATTTATAGAACAAATATTCCCAATTTAAACCATTAAGATACTAGTTAAATCTTTCTTTAGCTAACATAAACAACTATGGATAAGATTTAACCTCAAGTAACATTTTTGATCAATGTAGATGTGATTGACATTTACTATTGACGTTTACGATTAAACATTTATTCTGTTATGCGTCCATAGTCTGGCGATATAAAGACTTTACAAAATAACTTTATGTCATTAATTTTTGATATTGTGTTCTTTTACATTCACGGAACCCTTGGCGAGCGAATTTTATTCGCACTTGTCCGACTTTTTTTTATATTTGTATATATGTGAAAAAAAGTAGTGTTTTGAAATAAAAATTTAAAAATGTGCAAAAAGAATGTGTTGAGTTATTATTGCTGATGAAAGTGTTTGTTTTATCTTTTATTTGATCGAATTTGTCTAGATAACGGCTTCGAAGATGGCGAAACAGATGTGTTGTCATACTAGTTTCTGGAAGAACTTTAAATCTATGGTGATTTAATACACAAAAGGAAGATAAGGTAAAGAATGATTGGGAGATAGATATCTTCGCATTCGAGTAATCAACAAATTGCATGAAACTATTATGTTGGGCTTGGTTTGTGACTTAGTGCATACAGTTCGGCTCGGTGTCAAGCATTTAGCGATGATTTGGAAGAGAATGTGTTTTGGAATGATATATATACGAACTGAGTATTATAAATGTATGCTCATCAGGCTGTGTTAACTTTCGATCGATGGTCATTGCTAGATCGATATTATTGGGTACAAACCTGTAACATATTACAAGGCGTTAATGGATAATTCTGCATGTAATGTTGGATTGACGATTGTTGTGTTATAATTTGGATTAATCTACAACCAACATTTTGTGCCACAGAACTGGTTTTAAAAGAAGACATCCTTCAACATATATTAAAGTAAGCTTTGTTATATGTAATTTTTTCTTAATTCATTTTATATGATTCTTTTTGTTTTTGGTTTTTGAATTTTTGTTCTCTGCGTTAACTCGTTTTCCTTAGTTAAATTTTAATATTGTTTTGTCGATAGAGTTTTCTTTGAAAATTAAATTATGTTAGTGATAAATTAGAGATCTTTTTTGTGTAGAGTCGGCGTTATTCGTAAATTCGTTCCTAATTAAAATTTAAAACCCTTGGATAATAGATGCCTTAGGCATCTATTCCAAACGTGAAAAGTCCGACGTTTCAAAGCATGAAAATGAAACCATTCATAGCTCAGTAAAACTTGATAGCATCCAGTCAACATCTCCCAACAACAAATTTTTGAACTCTACAGATATCAACCGTTTGAGTATTCATGACAGCACCAACAATTCACAGTTTTTAATTGATACTGGTGCGGACATATCCGTGCTACCTAAAAGTTATTCTAAAACACAGAAGCCGTCTTCAACCAAACAACTTTTTGATGCAAACGGATCATCAATTTCAACGTTTGGAGAAAAACGTCTGATTATTAACCTCAATTTTCGCAGAAATTCTTCATGGACATTTACAATAGCAGATGTCCAACAGCCAATAATCGGTTTAGATTTTTTTGTCATACTATAACCTATTAGTAGATGTCACACATAACCGATTAATAGATAGGATTACTTCACTTGAATCAACAGGAATTTCAATTAATTCAAGTAATTTTGCAATTAAAACATTTGATATTAATGGTCCATTTTCAACCATATTACGAGAGTTCAACGACATAACTCAATTCTCAGTAATTAAACGGCCGGCAAAATCTACTATCACACATCACATTCAAACTAAGGGACAATCTGTTCACTGGAAAGCTCGACGCTTATCTCCAGATAAGCTAAATGCGGCACGCGAAGAGTCCGAATACCTACTCCAACAAGGAATTTGTCGACCATCAAAATCAAACTGGTCATCTCCTTTACACATGGTGAAGAAAAAATATGGGTCACGGAGACCATGTGGCGATTTTCGGACACTTAATGCCACAACCATTCCAGACAGATATCCACTGTCTTTTCTTCAAGATTTTTCCAACATGTTGCATGCAAAATCGATTTACAAAAAGCATACCATCAAGTACCAATTGAGCCTGAGCATATACCAAAAACATAACTTTTGGTTTATGTAATGCGGCTCAAACATTTCAGCGGATGATACATGAAGTACTACGTGGTCTCGATTTTGTATTTCCGTACATAGATGATATTTTTATAGCTTCAAATAATATGCAAGAACATCAACAGCATCTCTGTCTTGTATTTCAACGACTATGAGAATGTTATTTATGTATAAATTCGTGCAAATGTGAATTCGGAAAAATAACTATAAACTTTCTGGGTCATCAAATTGACGCAACAGGTATTAGACCATTCCCTGACAAAATCGAGTGCATAAAAAATTATGAACAACCAAAAATAGCAATGGAATTAAAAAAATTCTTAGCTATGATCAATTTTTATCGGCGATTTATACCACACGCGGTAAACAACCAAATGATTCTACAACAGTTAATACCAGGAAATCAAAAAACGGTAAAACTCCTATCGTTTGGAACGAGGTAGCAATAGAATCCTTTAAGAAATGCAAAAACGACCTGGCTAATGCAACATTGTTAGCACATCCTTCACCGTGTTCACAGCTATCGTTATGTGTTGATTCGTCGGATAATGTAGTTGGTGCCGTACTGCACCAAGTCATCGACAATCAATATCAGCCACTTGGTTTTTTTTCAAAAAAACTAACAGATACCCCAAAAACATACAGTACATACGACAGAGAGCTTTTAGCAATGTATTTGGGTATTAGATATTTCAAACACATGATCGAAGCAAGGCAGTGTCGAATATACACAGATCACAAACAATTAATTTTTGCATTTAAACAAAACCTCAACAAAGCATATCCACGGCAAATAAGACATTTAGATTTTATTTCACAATTCTCAACTGACATTCATCATATAGCTGGATTGGACAATATAGCCGCAGATTTTTTGTCACGCATAATAAAATTCAACACGGTAAAAACATTAGTTTCAAATATATCGCTATAGCACTACAAAACGACGATGATCTCAAAACATTATTACAAGAAAAATATGAAAGTTCTTCATTGAAGCTAGTCAAGATAAATGTTCCTGGAACAACATCATATATCTTCTGTCAAATCAATAATGGAATCATTCGGCCGTACTTTTCAACGACACATCATTTTCGCACTTCATAACTTATCAGTATCACACACAGGTGTAAATTCAACGCAAAAACTATTCAACAACGCTATGTATGGAAAAATATGAGAAAAGACATCCAACAATTCGTCAAAAATTGCATTGCATGCCAAAAATCAAAAATTAGTCGTCAAAACAAATCTTTGATTTCATCATATGTTCCACCAAATCAACGTTTTGAACACATCAATATTGATTTGCATGGGCCTTTACCACAATCGGGTGATAACCGTTATTGTCTTACAATATTCACCAGATGGCCTGAAGCCAGCGCATTACCGGACATCACAGCAAAAACAGTGACACGTAATTTAATCATACATTGGTTTTCACGTTTTGGAGTGCCGCTGCAAATTACCACAGATTTAGGCAGGTAGTTTGAATCAACCTTATTCAGTGAACTCACCAAAATACTAGGGATTCAACATTTGAAAACCACTTCCTACCATCCACAGTCAAATGGCTTAATTGAAAGGTGGCACCGTACTCTTTAAGCCGCTATTATGTGCCACAAAACGCCAAAATGGGCTGACGTCATACCAATAGTTTTGCTAGGGCTAAGATCAACTTTCAAAAAGGACATCAATTCAACACCAGCAGAGCTTGTTTATGGAACAACATTAACGCTTCCAGGCGATTTTTTCATCGAAAACAATAATTTCATTCATCAATCAGACTTCGTGAAAGAGTTTCGTGATGTCATGCGTTAAATCAAACCAACTTTAACCGCACATCACGGTAACACCAAAATATTTTTTCACAAAGAACTTGTAACTACAACCACTATATGATGGCCCGTATGAAATCATAAAACGTTTCGACAAATACTTCATCATCAAAATAAATCAAAGATTGGTTAAAACTTCATTTGATCGTTTAAAACCGGCTTTTTGTACGAGTGACGATCAATACAAAACAGTTAACCGTCAGAGCAAAATACGCAGCAGCACCACGATCAATCACTGGATCAGCAACCAAGTAATTATCATGATCAAGAACAACAATCGCATCGATTTACATCAACGGATACAACTTTCTGTAAAAATAAAAAGGTGACGGTTGCTGACAATACCACTTCAGCACGTTCTGGAAGACGAATTAATCCACCAGCCAGATTCATCGACTAAACTCTTAATTTTAGTCTAGTGAGGGATTATTGTAGCATACTTTAAAACAAATAATAATTTTTTTTTTCTTTTGGATACTACTACATAAACATTACTATGCAGCACATAGCATCTAATACTTTTATATCGAATTTTTTTAGGTTTTAATAGTCTTTCTGTTAACTTCGTAGAGCTCGGTCAAAATAAAACGAAAATGAAATTGTATTTAAAATTAAAATAAATTGTTTTTATTTGTAATTTAATTAAATTTATGGATTGTATTTCATTATAACCTATCAACATCCATATAGCCGCTAATAAGATATTTAGTATTAACTAATCGTGGAACTTTATAATAAAATATTTGAGATTGATTTAACTTGCCAATAAATGATGTGTTTTTATTATCCGATAATCTAAACTGTGAAACTTATGTTTTGGAAATGAGAAAACAGAAATGCAAAAGCAGAAACCAGTGTGGCGTCTTCATCCTTTACGCCAGAGCCACCTTTTATTTATTTCAAGTAATACGTGTGGCAACACTTTATTTTCGCTTCAGCAAATTTAAACAACGCTCCTTGGCGTTTTGCATTACCATGGACGTGATATAAAACGACGCCATGATGACATGACAATAAATTAAAAAGACAGAACAAAAAGTATTACTGTGGAGCTGTAACTTGCTTCTCTTCAAGTAACATTGTGTTTTAAGTTGTTAAAAATTAATTGAATTATTTTTACCTAAATGTAATGTAAATTGTACAAAAACAAGTATTGTAATTGTTTTAAAAATAACAGAAATCGGTTCTCAAAAAGATATCGTGATCTGTGCGATCAAATATCGTTCGAGTATCATTAAAATACTCACCTATCAATCGCGATGACCCTGAAGTTTGGTTTACACAACTTGACGCACAGTTAGGTTTATCAGGTATTACAGGTACGGTACTAAATATGGTCACTTGATTGCGGCTCTTGATCCGGACACCATTAAGTGCGTGCGCGATAAAGTTCTTAACCCACCTGAAGTGGACAAATATGACTCGCTCAAATCAACTATTATTAGCCGGTTATGCGATTCTGCAAAGCAGAAACTCAACAAATTATTGTCAGGATTGCAACTTGGTCACAAAAAACCATCTCAACTCTTACGAGAGATGCAAGTACTCTCAACTGGTCAAATTAATGACAATATTCTTCAAATTCTGTGGTTACAGCGTCTTCCAACTCAAATACAGCAAATTCTCTCCTGTACAGAAAACTTAGACCTAGAAATGCTAGCTGAGGCAGCCGATAAAATTATTGATGTCCAAAAACCAAACGAAGTTTACTCCGCTTCGCGAAGTCAAAAATCCCAAACTCCACAATCCTTACAAACAGCTCGAGAACTGCAATTGAGTATCGATGCACTATCTAAACGTTTCGATAGTTTCCTCACTCATTCGCGCAGCCGTTCCGCTAACCGATCGTTTAATAGTGGCAATATCACTCGCTCTAGATCTCGTTCAAATCATCAGGCAAATAAATTCTCGAACTGTTGGTATCACTACAAATTTGGCGTCAAAGCCCATAAATGCAATAAACCATACAATTTTGATACTAACCAGTCACTAAATACAAAAAACTAATTGCTACATCATCCGGGGCAGCGGTTGATGTTAGCTCAAATCCAATCTCAAACTGCCGTCTCATTGTTATCGACAACTTTTCAAAGCGCCAATTTTTGGTCGATACCGGAGCAGAAATCTCAGTAATCCCACCTACTCCATCAGAGTGGAAGATTAAATCCGATTTCAAATTGTTCGCAGCGAACACCACTCCTATCGACACCTACGGAAAAAAGAATCTGGATCTCAATTTCGGATTATGACGTTCGTTTGTTTGGCAATTCACTATCGCAAATGTCGATTGTTGTATTCTCGGTGCTGATTTTTTGCAACATTACAACATTCTAGTAGATGTAAAAAACAAAAAACTCATCGATCAGTTAACTTTTTTATCGGTAAATACAGTCGCTATCAACACACGTTCATATAACATTACTACAATCCAAAATGGAAAATTTAACGGGCATGTTACCAATCTTCTTGAACAATTTAAACCCTTCTGCAATGAGACACTCTCTTTGAACACAGTCCAACATAACGTCCTACACTTCGTCGAGACAACTGGTCCGCCTATCACTTCCAAGGTCCGTCGTTTAAACACCGAAAAGCTAAACATCGCTAAAAACGAAATCGACGATTGGATCCAGCAAGGTATTTGTCGACCGTCTAAAAGCAATTGGTCTAGCCCTATCCATCTTGTTAAAAAGAAGGACGGCAATTGGCATTTATGCGGAGACTATCATGGGTTAAACGACAGAACGAAACCAGATAAATATCCAATTCCTTTCGTTACCGATTTCACTCATCAAATGGCAAACTACACTTACTTTTCTAAGGTAGATCTCATACGAGCGTATCATCAAGTTCCGATTAACGAATCCGACACAGAAAAAACGGCAATTTCTACACCATTCGGCCTATTTGAATATTCCAGGATGACGTTCGGGTTGAGAAATGCAGCACAGAATTTTCAACATCTAGTACATTCAATTTTTCGGGACTTACCCTTCCGTTTTCCTTACATTGACGATCTTCTTATCGCTTCCAAAGATTTCGAAGAACATCTCAGTCATCTTAAAATTGTTTTTGAACGATTACTCGACGCAGGTTTAGTCATTAACCTGAACAAATGTGAATTTGCTGTCAAAGATTTAAGTTTTCTGGGTTTCGATATCTCCGCATCAGGAATGCAACCGTCAAAAGCTAGAGTCAAAGTTATTTTGGATTTTCCCCTTCCAGTCAACACCAAATCACTGTAACGATTCCTCGGAATGCAAACTATTATCGATTTTTCCTTAAAAACGCCGCTTCAGATCAAACGGTTTTGTACGACTTTCTCAAAGGAAAGAAAACGAAGCAAAATCTCACGATCGAGTGAACAGACGAAACGAAATCGGCTTTCGAGCGATGTAAGGTTGCACTTTCTGAAGTAAATAGTTTAGTATACCCAAAATTGGAAACAAAGTCAAGTCTCATGGTGGATGCTTCAAACGATTCTATTGGGACGGTAGTTCAGCAACTTGAAAATGGTCACTGGCAACCGCTAAGTTTCTTCTCGAAAAAACTTTATGATACTGAACGTCGTTACAGTACATACGACAGAGAACTCTTAGCGGCGTATTCAGCAATACGTCATTTCAAGCACTTCTTAGAGGGACGGGATTTCACATTATTTTCCGATCATAAACCTTTGGTTTTTGCTCTTTAACAAAACCTTGATAAAGCTTCTCCACGACAACGTCGGCACTTGGATCTTTTAGCACAATTTACTTCTGATATACAACACGTATCAGGTTGCAAAAATATTGTCGCTGATGCATTATCCTGAATAGAAGTCGTAGCAGTTCCAAGCACCATTGATTTCGCTCTATTAGCAGACAAACAAGTCGACGATGCGGAATTGAAAACACTTATATCTGAAAACCAAAATCTGAGTTTTGAAAAAATGCCAATTTTTGGCAGCGATAAACTCATCACGTGCGAAATGTTAACTGGTCAGCCCAGACCATTCATTCCAAATCAATTTCGTCGTCTAGTTTTCGATAGCATTCATGCACTTCACCATCCTGGTATCAAAAGTACGTGCAAACAAATTACTAAGAAGTTGTCAAAAATCTAAGGTGTCTAGACACGTCAAAAGTTCAGTTGGGAATTATCCACTCGTTAGTGACCGATTCGCTGAAATACACGTAGACATTGTTGGTAGATTACCTACATCCGAGGGTAAAGAGTATATCGTAACAATAGTGGATCGTTTTACGAGATGGGTCGCTGCCGTTCCTACTAGTAATATAACAGCTGAAACCGTAGCTGAAGCAATTTTACACAATTGGATTTGTCGTTTCGGAGTTCCTCGAAAAATAGTTACCGATCGCGGAGGACAGTTCGAATCGGATCTCTTTTCTCATCTAGCTAAACTAATTGGTTTTCTGCCTGCCTGGTATCCTGCCTGCAACGGCATTCTAGAGCGATGGCACCGTAGTTTCAAAGCCGCTATCATGTGTGTAGCCAATCATCAATGGACAAAAGCTCTACCATTGGTGATGTTAGGTCTTCGAACCGCTTTTCGCGAGGATTTTGGTTCAACTTCTGCAGAGCTGGTTTACGGCGAAAATGTACGGCCACCTGGAGATTTCATTCACCAATTAACCGACGAAACACAATGCGAGTTTATTATCAAACTTCGAAGACATTTCAATTCCATCAGACCTATTCCTACTTCAAGACACAACAAGGAATCGATTTTCGTCTTTAAGGAATTAAAAACTTGCTCTCACGTTCTAGTACGTACCGACGCCGTGCGCAAACTATTGCAAGCACCATATGAAGGGCCTATTGAAGTAGTCTGTCGGGGGGGATAAATATTTTACAGTGCTAGTTAAAGGTAAAGAATCCAACGTATCGATAAATCGCATCAAACCTTGTTTCACAGATAATGATGTTCAACCTCAGCCAGAGGTCAGAAATCAAATTCACACTTCACCAACTAGGTCATCGTCTGCCATACCTGTTGAGCCGAACTGTCCAGCTTCAACTTCTCAAACTTCAAACTCTAAAACTAAAAAATCTGTTACGTTTGCAGCTGACCTGCGAAATCATTCCCCTCCTAGATCAAGAGTCGGCAGGGCAATTAAATTACCAGTTCGCTTCAGATAGCATCGTTTATCTAATTCACTAGGAGTGGAGTATTGTGGCGTCTTCATCCTTTACGCCAGAGCCACCTTTTATTTATTTCAAGTAATACGTGTGGCAACACTTTATTTTCGCTTCAGCAAATTTAAACAAACGCTCCTTGGCGTTTTGCATTACCATGGACGTGATATAAAACGACGCCATGATGACATGACAATAAATTAAAAGGACAGAACAAAAAGTATTACTGTGGAGCTGTAACTTGTTTCTCTTCAAGTAACATTGTGTTTTAAGTTGTTAAAAATTAATTGAATTATTTTTACCTAAATGTAATGTAAATTGTACAAAAACAAGTATTGTAATTGTTTTAAAAATAACAGAAATCGGTTCTCAAAAAGATATCGTGATCTGTGCGAATATTCATCCGCTTGTTATTTAGTTGTGAATATAAAATTGTGAATGTATACATAGCATAGATTGATTGTTTCGAAGTCAATAAAAATTATAAATAAAATATACGTGTTATCACTGTCACACTAGTTTAATAAAAGTGAAATTAAATAATTGAACTGCATCTTGTGAACATCAAAATTGGTATTATTTTGAACCGAAGAATAGTACACGGATTGGGTGGAGATATTAGCTTAATCTTGAGGGCGTGTTCATCAAACGAATAATTTATAAGTATAGCCCAATTGAGCTATACCAGCAACAATGAAGCTTTATTAATTAAAATGCCTAGGAAAGAACAACATCAAAATAATATGTCAAAAGTTAATTTAAAATCAAAATTGTATAAATCAAGAAAAACTTTTTCATGTCATTTCTGTAATAAATTAGGACATTGGATAAATGAATGCCGAAAATGGAAAGCTGATGGAAGGTGTTGTAGCACAGATTATCCATCATCAACTTATTCGGTATATTTAATTTATTTGCAAAGTAATGCAAAATTAAATTGTTTTGTTGTTGACTTTCAAGGTAAAATTTATAATATTTTACCTTGCTGAGTCACAACAAAGACAGTTTAGTTTGAGTTTTATTTTTGTAAATAAATTTTAAATATGTTTTTTCGTAAATAAATAGGAAGTTGATGATGTTGGAAATCTTCGCTACAACTTATTTTATTATTTACTGTTTATAAATGTTTAGTTTTAAGAAAAAAGTATATTAAGTCAGTTTTGGAGTCAGTCATTCAGTCAGTCAGTCAGTCAGTCGGTCAGTTAATTAATATTATTTAGTCAGTTTAAAGAAATAGTTAAGAATCAGTTTGAAGAATCAGTTTAAAGAAACAGTTCAAAGAGTTTGAAGAATCAGTTTTTAAGAATCAGTTTGAAAGTAAGTTTGAAGTTTTAAGAATCAGTTTTAAACATTAAAAATTAGTAAAGATTAAAATAAAAATAAAACACCACTGTTGTGTGCTAAAAAGTTTATTTTTGTTTTAATTAGTGAAGTTTTCCCTATCTATAAATTCTTATGGTTACAACAAAGGCCTCCTAAACCAACAGCACAAACTGCACAATCCATTATAACTGTGCAATCACAAGCACAAAGTAATGTTACAATACCAAAACCGTTTTTGTTATCAGTGCTGCATCCAGATTCCCGATAATGAAGAACTCAATTTGTCAAAAGATAATTCAGAATCCTGGTGGATAGACAATTTCGTAACAAAACGTGTTACGAATCTGCCAGATGTATTTATTAATTTTGAAAATTTTATTTAGCCACGCAGTATTAAATCCGCTGGTAGTGAAAATTTAACTGCTTTGGGAAAAGGAAAAATCCCAATTTGTTCAAGAGTTGGAGAACAAAATGAATTAGTTTTGAAAGATGTGTGGTATGTACCAAAAATTTCTAAAAATCTTTTTTCTGTTTTAGCCTGTCAAGACAGAAATACAAATAGTATATTTGAATCAACAACTACAGAATGTTTTTTAGCAATTGATGATAAAATTGTACTAACCGGTAATCGTAAAAGAAATGGAACAATATTTAAAGTAAATTTTTTTACAATTAACACAAATGAAATTCCTGAAAACGTTATTGCTGCAGCTACTGAAAAAAGTTTTCACTTTTACAAATTTATCATGCAAGATGGCATCAAGATAAAAAGTATATTCACTCAAAGTTGAAAGAAAAATTTGATATACATTTAACTATTGACAAAGATTTATGTGAATCATGTGTTTACGGAAAGAGTCACAGACTAGAGAAAGTGCTAAAAATCCTGGTGAAATAATATCTGGAGATGTGTGTGGACCATTTTCCGAATCATTCCAGAGAATAAATATTTAGTCGTATTTAAAGATTCTTATACAAAATATAGATATGGATACTTTGTTAAAGAAAAATCAGAAGTTAAACATTGTTTATTGAATATGTTAGCAAATGCCGATAAATTGGGGCATAAAATTAAATAATTTATTAGTGACAATGGCGGTGAATTTGATAATAATGAAGTCAAATTAATTTTAAATAAAAATGGAATAAGTCGAAAGTTAACAGCCCCTTACACGCCTGAACAAATTGGCATTGTTGAGCGTAACAACAGAACAATTATTGAAATGGCTAGAACCTTCAAATACAGTAATAAAGATTACAAATTTTCAGATGAATTTTGGGCTGAATTTACTACGATGGCTCTTTATGTTTTAAATAGAACAGAAAAGTCATCTGAAAGGCTTAAATCACCATATGAGTTATGTGTTGACAAAAAACCTCGTGTTAAACATTTAAGAATTATTGGTTCAAAATGCTTTGTTCATATTTCGTGTCAAAAAAGAAGAAAGATGGATAAAAAAGCCGAAAAGAGTTATTTAGTTGGCTACGATGGTGATGAAAGATATCGAATTTGGAGTCAAGAAAAAGGTAAATTGGTTGTATCCAGAGATGTAATATTCCAAGAAAAACCTGCTGGATGTCTAGATCTTGAAGAAAATCAAACAGTAAACCTTCCATTTGATGACATTGAAAGAAATATTAATGGGAATGAAAATAGGGAACATTTTACTGAGTCAGAAAATGAATTACTTGACTCAAATGAATCAGAGAAAGCAGACTGTTCAATAACTTATTAACAATTTGCAATAATATAAATTGACGAAAAAAAAATACGAATGTACTTAGTACAATTGTTATAATTATCATTTGCGCCATCTTTAGTAAAAAAAATGTTAATATGTGTACTAAAAAAATTATAAGTTTCCGGTATATTTGTTTTGCCTTTCTTCTTCTTTTGTAATTGATAAAAATCAGTCGCATGTCGGCTCGCATTCTACAACTTTAAATGTAAACTTTAGTATAATAAAAGTGTTCATAATAAGTATTCGTTGATTTTTTAATTACATTTATACAATACAGTCCACAACACCAGAAGGCAAATAATAAAGAAAGAAAATTTAATTGTGTCGAACCACGACCACGCCGCCACATTTTGGTCCTTCGAGACCGAATTTATTATCGCAAGCAAACAATTTAACCGCATTAAATATTTAAACCGCATATTCCATCAAGGAAAAAATATTTTGTACAACCCAAGGTAACTCGAAATATTTAAACCGCAATCAACAATCATCATATCAACCGCATATTCCATCCAGGAAAATGTATTTTGTACAACCCGCATAACGTGGAAAGGAAATTATTCAACCGCTCCGCTGTTTCTTCCATTCAAAATTCAACACCGAAATCCGCAATCCAGTGCCATCATAAATCTTGACCTACAAAAATTATTCATCAAAGCCAAGGTATTTATATTTTACAATTTATCCTCGATGTTGAGTGGAATCTTCATTCGTTGAATTTATTGTTAACTCCGCTACTCAACAATAATCGCAAATTGGCGCTCTCATCAGTAAAACTCGATTGTGAAGTTTCAAACATTTTTTTTTTCTGAATTCCAGTAGAATATCATATTTGAACTAAAACATCATTTATTTTACAATTAAAGTGTTATAGTGAATAGTGGTAACTTATTTATATTTTGTAAAAATAGTAATATCCTGTTAATCTTAGCAAATTTCTTGTATTTTGTTGTTCTTTCGTACAGTGACATGACAGTCTGCTTAGTTTGTTTATATTCAATATATAAAGTTTCATTCACAGTCTGTTAATTTCGTTCGAGTACTATATTACATTTATTTTATTATATTTTTGGTATTTTAATAATTAACCGCAAGTTCTCGTACATACAAATTGACAGAGGAAATAACTAAATGCAAAAATTCAATTCGGTGTTTAAAAGGCAGAGTAACTTATTATAAAGGGCAGTTGGATAATGATGTTCAATTTTCTAGGGGAGAACTCGAGTCAATGCTTGATAGAGTTAGACCACTTTATGACAAATTCGACCAAGTTCAATTACAATCAGAAAGTTTATATCCAACCGAATTAGAAAACAATACGCGCGACGATTTTAAATCAAGATGCAGTTCAGTAGAATCTCGAATTAGAGATCGATTACAGGATTTTACAAACCCACCCCATAACACTCCCGCTATTGATAAACTTCAAATAAATGAAAAATATTTAAAATTACCAATTCCTGAAATTACGCTACCAAAGTTCAATGGATCATTTGTATCATGAATTGAATTTAAGGAAATTTTTCTTTTACGTGTTCACGATGAAAATAGAATAGGTAGAACTTTAAAATTCACAATGTTACAAAATTGTTTAAAAGGAGGAACCGCATATCATTTCATCGAATCAATTCCCAATTCTAATGAAAACTATATAGAAGTTTGGAATTCTATTTTCAAACACTATGAAAATGAGCCACGCATAAGGTCGATGCACATGCAATCTTTATACAACCTCAAACCTGTGCGTAGGGAAAACGCTACCGATTTGAATGCATTTGTTGAATCTTTTTGAAAACAATACAATGCTCTTAAATCTTTAAAAATTAAAATTCACATTGGGATTTATTTTTAGTATTTCATGTTTGTCAATTAATTGACAACGCTTTACGCCAACAGATTGAAATTAAAAAACCACTCGATAGGGACCCTACCATAAAATAGATTATGGAAATATTATCGACCAGAGCAAGAGTTCTTGAGGCCAATGGTTTCTAAAACGCCAAGTACTCAACCATTATTCAAAATTCAACATTTTAAACATTCACTTGTTTCAACCGAAGTCAATAGTACTGTTACTTGTATATATTGCAAATCGAATCATCCGATTTATAAATGCAATTCATTTACCACATTATTATGGCAGGATAAAAACCAATGGGTTCAAAATAATAATTTATGTCAAAATTGCTTAGGTTCACATCACATTTCAAAATGCAATTCTAAAAATACTTGTTATAAATGCAACCGCAAGCATAATATTGCTTCAAATTTCAAATTATAATTCAAATCAAAACCATGCTAATCAAAAGCCAACAGAAACTTCTATTGTTACTAGTTCCAACGCAAATAATAAAGGTCAAAATTCTAATCTATCATCAAATAAGACAGTAGAATTTAACAGCCAAAACCCTTCTACTTCAAAAACTGGTAATTCAAATTCTGCTTCATATTTGATCTGTGGTGAAAATAAAAAATCAACTCAGTCAAGTTTGTCTGTTGCCGAACATGACTCAGACGCGTCTGAAGTTTTATTGAAAACTGCCGTGGTCTGGGTAGAAGGTTCAAACGATAACCAAACCCAGGGCCATGTTATATTGGATGATGGTTCTCAAGTTAATTTAATTACAGAAAATTTATTTCAAAAATTACAGTTATGTTATCGACCTGTGTCTGGAGTAGCTCAACATTTAACTCCGGCAAAATATCAAGTTGATCTTACTATACAATCACGTTTAAATAGTTTCAAGCGAAACATTACTTTCAGAATGCTTCCTACCATAAGTGGATATCTACTGGGTCAAGTCAACCAATTTCAATCGATCTAACTAAACTTCCACAAAATATTCAGTTGGCTGATCCTAAATATTTTTTATTCCAAATCGAATAGATCTTTTGATAGGCGCGGAATATCATGGTGAAATTGTTACCGGTGAGAGAGTTAATATATACAAGGAACTTCCTCCATTTCAACCAAGTGTCTTCGGATATCTTCCCTCCTTCCTCCTTTCATATTGTGAAGTGGATATCTTACGACGGGAGGTTCAAAAATTTTATCAAATTGCAGATGTTAAAACCAAAACCAATTTCTCTCTTGAAGAGAAAGCCTGTGAAGCTAATTATGTAAAAAAACTTTACGGGAACTTCTGATGGGAGGTATTCTGTAGCCCTTCCAACTAAACCCAATATTTCCAATCTCGAAGATAATAAAAAAAACGCATTAAAACAATTTTCTATTTAGAAAAACGATTCAAATCTAATCCAGAATTATTCCTTTCGTATAGTACATTTTTCGAAGAGTATATTTCACTAAATCACATGCAAATTGCACCAGAAACGGATGATTTATCATATTTTCTCCCTAATCATGCCGTCTTCAAAAAAGATGACATTAATCCAAAAATACGAGTGGTATTCAATACCTCCTCAAAATCTACGTCAGGTCTGTCATTAAATGACACATTAATCACAGGTCGTCTTATTCAACAAGACCTTTTTTTAATTCTTATTCGATTCAGAAAGTTCAAAATTGCCCTTACCGCGGACATAACTAAAATGTACCGTCAGGTAAATGTTCACCCCTCTGATAGAAATTTACAAAAAAGTTGGTGGCGTAAAACACCAGACGATCCATTTTCTGATTACCGACTGTAACATACACTGTAACATACGGAACCGCTAGTGCTCCATTTCTAGCCATCAGAACATTGAAACAGTTGGCCATTAATGAGAGTCAAAACTTTCCTGATGCCTCTCCAATTCTCCTCCTAAACGATTTCTATGTAGACGATTTGTTAACAGGTGCAGAATGTTGAAAAATCCAAAACATTAAAATGTGAATTAATTGCTCTGTTAGACAAAGGTGGTTTTGAATTAACTAAATGGGCATCTAACAACATAGAAAATCTTTCGGATCAAAAAAAATGTCATCCACATGTTATCAGTATTTTGGGTGTATCCTGGGATACTGCTAACGATAATATTTTAATATCTTTATAAAAAATTCAACCGCATTCAGTTCTTAAAAAACGAACAGTTCTATCTCAAATATCCCAATTTTTTGAAGCTCTTGGTCTTTGCCCCAGCAATTTTTGTCGCTAAAAAATTAATGCAAAATTTATGGTCAATTCCAAATTTATGTTCCAAGATGTGTCATCAATCCCACTGAGGTAGAGTCCATCGAGCTTCATGGTTTTGGAGACGCATCGGAGCTTGGATATGGTTGTTGTATATATATTCGCACTTTGGAAATAAATAATCGATATCACTGTCAGTTACTCTGCGCCAAGTCTAGGGTTGCCCCAGTTAAAGCTCAGACCATACCTCGTTTAGAGTTATGCGCTTCATTATTACTTTCACAGCTATATGAAAAAGTTAACGATCCATTACAAATAAAATTTAATAAAATTAAGCTTTGGTCTGACTCCGAGATCACGCTTCATCGAATAAATTCATCACCATCCAAATATGCAACCTCCGTTGCAAGCCGAGTTTCGCAAATTCAAGATATTGCTCCTTCATAGTTTTGGGCACATATACTTTGAAAATTAAACCCGGCAGATTTGGTATCAAGAGGTATTATGCCTTCACAATTATCAAACGCTACTCTATGGTGGCAAGGACCTGCATTTTTGTTACAACATGATAACTTGCCAAAGGTTACGTTTTCTTGCTCTGAAGAAAATGAATATTGTAAACATAAAAATTTATTCGTAATAACAAAGCCGCAAAACCACCTTATCAAACATTTTTCTGACTACAACAAACTGCTTAGGATATCTGATCTGTGTCTGCGATTTGCAAATAACTCAAAATCAACTGTTCCAAATCGCAAATTTAATGAGTTGTCAACTCAAGAAATTGATAACGCTTTAAAAGGATTAAGTCAACCAACAACGAATGAATCATTATTATTTTTATTAATATTATTTAAATAAAGCGGCGTTCACTGACATCTGTTAACATAATTTTAGTATTGCCGTTTTTGAATTTAGTTATTATTTTAATGAAGTCAGATATGATTTTTGTAAAAAGGAAATGAAATAAATAAAATTATTAAGTTGTAATCTTTTGTTGAATACAGTTTACATATCAGAAGTGGGATTTTTAGTAATAACACGTTCTCAATCATCGCATTTATTCTAAAACATATTGGAAGAATTTATAAAAATCGTAATTAATTTTAGTCATCGCAGTTTAAAAAGAAATAATAAATTGTCAAAGTGGTTTGCACTCGCCGTCGAATGATAATTTGAATGTCGACGACATTATATTTAATCAGCAAGAAGAATGGTTAAAGAATCAACGATTATCTCCAGAACATGCTTATCGTTCAGAATATTCTCTTCGATGTCTATTGGTATCACGTTTAGAAAATAGAACACAACCTCAAAATTTTTCAGATAATTTTCAATCATCGCAACAAATACAAACTAATGCAAATTTTATAACACAGGAAATAAATAACCAACCACTGATATTTGGTACGAAACATAATTTTCAACGAGTGGAGCATGGTGAGCAATCGCGAACATCTAGACATGTGCATCAAACATCATCTCCTCAACCAAATTTATATAATCTTCGTCCTGAAATTCATAAAAATCAATGTCATCACAACACGCAATTTATAAATGTCAGTCATCGAAATGATCCGAATTTGTACAGTTTTTACAATCCAGCGACAACGATAACATTACAAGAAGCTTCAACGATTAATTTTCAACCACGGGATGTAGCAGGTATAATCCCCGAATTAACAATTGATTCAGGTATTTAGGTTAAGCAATGGGTAAGGCGAGTTGAACAGGTACGCAATATTTATAATATTAGTGAATTACTTTTGTTTTATACAGCAGTCACAAACTTAAAAGGGATTGCACAATTATGGTTTCAGTCTTCGGTCTTAAATGTTACCAATTGGAATGAACTACAAGCGGGTTTATTGAATGAATTTGGTACTGCGCGTGATTCCGTTGAGATTCATATGTTGGTGACGAATCGAAAAAAGAAATTAAATGAATCGTTCTCTGAATATGTTTATACTATGAAATCAATTGCCAGCGAATGTCAAATGGAAGAGGATGTTATCATCCGATACATTATTTCAGGTCTCGGTGAACCTGAACTTATCCGCGCGTTAGCCCTTCATAAATTCAATAATACTTTTAGTCTACTTAAACAAATAAACTATTATGAAAGTATTATGAAACAAAATGATTTCGGCAAATTAGATAAACCTGGTAATTTTAAAAAGTTTTCGGAAATACGGCGCGAAGATGTTAGAGATAGTACTGACAAAAATGTTAGAGAGAGAGTACTGACAGTAAAAATTTATTGAAGTGTTTTCGATGTGGCAATATTGGCTATATGTCAAAAAATTGTTTTCGAAAAAAAATTTGTTCGTATTGTAAAAAAGAAGGACATTACGATATTGCTTGCCCACAAAAATCGACCAACAATAAAACTTTTCACATATCGAGAGTTGAATCGAATTTTCTCGAGAGTGAATATTTCAAGATTGTATTACTCGACGGTCATCCTATAAAATCCTTCATCGATTTAGGAAGCGACGTGGTATCGCTTACATTGTCTGCGGCAAAGGAGTTAGGGTTTAAATGGGACAAATTCAGTGTAAAATTAAATGGTTTTGGAAGTGGATGTGCAATGACATTAGGAATTATAATCGATTCTACAATAACGATTGACAATGTCAATATATTTATTGTACCTGACGATGCTCCACGAGAAAAGCTAATTTGATAGGTGGAAGCGCATTGGACCAACCACAAATTTTAATTATAAGGTAGGGTTTAAAAAAAATGTTTGAAATGTTAATAAAACAAGTTTAAACAGTATCAGCGAAACTAAATGCGTCGAAACGTTTTTACTAAATACACCGAGTGATGAGGTAATTGTAAACAATCCTTCGCCAGATTTGAATGAAACGTTTGAGGATAAACAAATCAACAACATTATGATTAATAATATTCTTGTAGATTATACATTCCTTCCAGGGGTGGACAATCACACAAAAATAGCGTAAGATAACTAATTCTTGATTTTCGTGATTGTTTTGCGATAAATATGAAAGAACTGGGAAGAACAAATCGGGCGAAAATTAAAATTCAACTAAAGCAAGACGAACCAGTATCTTATCATCCCTATAGGCTATCGTACGTGCAAAGACAGGTCGTTGCGAAATATATTGAAGAACTATTTGAGATTGGGGTAATTCGAAATTCTTCTTCGCCATATTCTAGCCCGATCGTTATAGTCAAAAAGAAAAATGGAGAAGATCGAATATGCGTTGACTATAGACGTCTTAACGACAAAACAGTAAAGGATCGTTACCCTATGCGACAAATTGAGGATGCTTTGCATAGATTGGCATAGGGCATAGGCATGAAATATTTTGCAGTATTAGATCTTGCCTCGGGATATTACCAAATTGAAGTCGCCGAAGAATCTAAGCCATTGACATCATTCGTTACACCAGATGGTCAGTACGAGTTTAATAGAATGTTATTTGGCTTGGCAAATTCTCCAGCTGTGTGCCAACGAATGATGAATGAGAAAGCTCATGAAATAGGAAATAGTATAATCGGTTATTTGGACGATGATATTCTCCCTAGGTACCTGCTTCACGTCACAAGTTTTTGCTGATTATTGTATGCAGCATAACATCGAGCATATTTTAAATGCCTCTGCAACTCCACGCGGCAACGGTCAAGTGGAAAGATATAACAGAACGATTTTAGCCTCACTTCGAACCATGAGTGAAGATGACCAGAAATGGGATAATCAGCAGCGACGGCTCCAGTGGTCCATAAACACAATTCCAAATTTTGTAACCAAGTTAACATCACATCAACTATTATACTGCTACGCGCCGAGGGATATTTTGAAGGATAAGATTTTGCTTGAACTTCAAGAATTTGATAGTGACGAATCGCCGCCGCAATCAAAGCAAAATTTATTAGAACTACGTCGTCTTGCCTCCGAACGAATCCAATTGTGCCAACACAAACAACAAGTGAAATTCAACCAACACCATGCAGAACCAAATATATATACAGAAGGAGATCTAGTAGTAGTATATCGCGAGCCCATATTAACAGGAGAAAGTAAAAAACTACAGAGGAAATTTAGAGGACCCTATAAAGTGACCCATGTTTTGCACGGTGATGGGTATCGTTTTGAAGATATTGTGCCTCCCAAAGAAAAACGTCGTTTCTGTGGAGTTTTTGCTTCTGACAAAATGAAGCTTGTTGAGAGGCCTGATTATGAAGATTTCAAAAATATCGAGGAAGAGGATTGAGGGCAATCCTATTTTTCAGGATTGCTGAATGTAAACTCAACCAACAACGAATCAATTATTATTATTTTTATTACTATTATTTAAATAAAGCGGCATTCACTGGCATCTGTTAACATAACTTTAGTATTGCCGTTTTTGAATTTAGTTATTATTTTAATGAAGTCAGATATGATTTTTGTAAAAAGGAAATGAAATAAATAAAATTATTAAGTTGTAATCTTTTGTTGAATACAGTTTACACGTATGTCATTATTGTAAAAAGAAAGGTCATTGGCAACGTGATTTTTGGTTTAAAAAAGAAAAACATGATAGAAGCGGTGATGGGAAAAAGAAATTAAACGGTTATGCTTTAATGTTGAATGTGGAACCTGATATAAATTTTAATTGGATTTTGGATACTAGTGCAAGTCATCAATGACTAGTGCAAGTCATCATATGACTTCAGAAAAGGGATGATTCAGTAATTATGAAAAACTTAATAGTTCAAAGCAGTTTATAATAGGTGATGGTACAAAACTTGAAGCAATCGGTATAAGAACAATTCCAGTTTATATATACAAAAATAATGAATGAATTAGTTGTGTAAGGTTGTATATCATGTACCACAACTAACATGTAACTTCTATTCAGTAACGGCTGCGTTAGATAAAAGGGTATGAAGTGATAACAAAACAAAATGCATGTGAAATAAAAATTAATAACGAGACAATAGTATCCTGTGTTAGAGACGGAAATTTATTTAAACTTTTATTAAAACTTCGAAAACCGGAGGATGTATATTACTCGAATGAAAAAGAAAAAATTGTTAGAACAATGGCATCAACAATTTGTACATCAAAATAAACAATATTGCAAACAAATATTGGAAGCTAATGGATTGAAATTATCTGGTGATGTGAACTTCCAATGTAAAGCATTTATTTTTGGAAAACAGCCTACACTGCTCACCAACCATTTAAAACATCAAATACGATATTAGAAAAACCAGGTGAAGTAATACATGTCGACATTTGCGGACCAATGGAACATGAATCTATTGGTGGTTCCAGGTATTTCTTACTACTGAAGAATGGTTTTAATCACTATAAAACAATTTACTATCTTAAATCTAAATCAGAAGTCTATAAAAAATTAGCATTCCAAAATTTAAAATACAATTTGGAGAACACATAAAAATCATCAAATCGGATAATGGTACAGAATTCAAAAACCTAGAAAATTTGTTAAAACGATATGGAATTGAAAATCAATTCACGGTTGCATACTCACCGGAACAGAATGGTGCAGTGAAGAGGAAAATGCAAACATTAGTTGAAGCAGCGCCAACTATACTCTATAATACAGAATTGGGAAAGCAATTCTGGGCAGAAGCAATAAATATTGTGGTTTATATACTAAACAGAACGGGAAAGAGCTCAATAAAACACCATTTGAATTCATTTACAAAAAGAAACCATGTATTGACAATTTTAAAATTTTAGGAAATGAGGTATTTGTTCATATACCTAAAGATAAACGAAGGAAATGGGATTTCAAAAGCAAAAAGGAATATTTATTGTATATTCAGAAGAAACATAAGGATATCGTATATACTTTCCTCATGAATAAAATTGATGTATGTCGAGATGTTGTATTTAAAGAAAATAATTCACAACAAAATATAATTTGTGTTGAAAAAGATCATCAAGAAATAACGCAAAATAAAATAACAGAAGAAAATGGTCAAATTGAAAACAATACTGAGAAAAATGTTATTATGGATGAAAATAGTCTTGAAGAAAATCAACAAAAAGAAGATGAAGGTCGAGTGTTGAGTGTTGAGAGGAAGAAGTTTCTTGAAGCCACCAGCTCGATATGATGATTATGTGAGTATGATAATATGCGAAGATATTGAATACACCGATGCAAAATCATTTAAAAAGTAACTTCGAAGTAACTAGAGTAAATATAAAACAGTTTTTGGGAATGCAAATCTATTAAGAACCATCTGGTGATATCTTTATTAAACAAGAGGAATATATTATCAAACTTTAGAGAAGTTCAACATGAAGGATTGTAAGCCAGTTAGTACACCTGGACCAACTAAAAATATGGAAGATGAAAAAAGTGAGTTATACAATGGCCCATATCGTGAAGCAATTGGGAGTTTATTGTTTCTATCATCTGTCTGCAGACCGGATATTACATTTTCAGTAAAAAAATTAAGTCGTTATGTAGAAACTCCACATGTATGTCATTGGGAGGGAGCAAAACGAATATTTTCGTATTTAAATGGCAACAAAGAATATGGATTAAAATTTAAATCAGAATTGGAGAGAGCAATTATAGAATTTTAGAGTGATGCTGAATTTTGCTGGTGATTTAAAAACAGGGAAATCAACTTCAGGTTACTTAATGACCATATATGGTACAGCAATCGAATAACTATACAAGGCGCCAGTCAGTAGTAGCTCTATCAACAGCTGAAACAGAATATGTAGCAGCATCGCAAGCAGTTAAAGAAATAATAATCATGGGCAGACTATGTGAGGAATTAAAATTGGGTAAGAGACCTTTTATCTTAAGGTTGGATAATCAAAGTTCTATAAATATGATCGCAGATGAAACAGCTCATAAAAGACAAAACACATTGATGTGAGGTATCATTTTGTCAAAAATGCATTAGGAAAAGATTTTAATGTAATCTATGTGCAAACCAAGGAACCATTGGATGATATTTTTACGAAAGATCTTGATCGAAGCCAGTTTCAGTTTATTAGAAATAATACAAATCTAAACAGGAGGGAGTGTTGAAAATAATATGTTTAGATTTGCCTTTTATTTTTCATTTCATATTTGATTTACTACGGTGTGTAGGGTAATATTAAAAAAAACATTGTAATAGAATTCAAGTAGTCAAGTTATTATTAGATTGAAAAACACATCCAAGATTTTTGTTAGCTTAATGAAATACAATAAAAACAAAATCATTTATATATATTATAAAAATAAATAAAATCTATCATTTAAATTAAACAAAAACAACAGTTTGATGGTCTTGGTTCCTTCGTCTTTTGAGGTCATCAGAGTCCCTCTTCCTTATTTTACTCTTTTAAATTCGTCCTCTCGTTATTTTTTTTGCGTGCAATTCCGCATTTGTACTATTCTGGGGCAAAATGTCTGCTTGAATCTGCAAGATTGAAGCTAGTCGGAACTAAACCTCGCAAGGCACGCAGTTCCTCCAATGTTCCTGATAGTGATTGCACAATCGGACTCTGTTCATTACAAGTATTTAAAAGATATAAGCTCACCTTATTTCCATAATACTATGTTACCAGAACTGGTGGTGAAGTCAGGCAGTTTTGCAAAACTAAAATTATAGATCTGCGCACAAGTGGATTGATTGTACAATTACTTGTAGTTCGGAGGTGTATGGTTAGATTTAAAAAAAAAACTCCATTTCTACTTTACGTGTTTCGGATGGATTCGAACCTTCCTCATCAGTGCCATGTTCATTGTTAGAATACATTGACAGACACGCTATCAGTTATGCCATCGAGGTGACTACTGTTTCGAACTTGAAACTTTATCATTACTTATTTATGTACCTAAGTTAAGTTTCTTTTCTGTCCTTAAACTCTGTTTTATGAAAATGTTTATTAAACCGCCTTTTTTGCATTAAATTTACTTGATTCGAAACGATCAATAATGACTATAAACTCGTGAGTATGTTAAGCTAATGCACAAAAATTTCTATAGGATCAACATATCGATAATCAGAGCCTAATGACAGTAAAAAAGTTCAACTTAAGTAAATAAATAAGTGATGATAAAATTCGAACTTTGAAATAGTCGCCTCGGTGGCGCAATTGATAGCATGTCTACAAGTGAATTCGAACATGGCGCTGATATGAAAGGTTCGAATCCATCCGAAACACGTAAAGGAGAAATGAATTTAATTGTTCACAAAAATCACCAATAACTAATCTGTTTTTTTTAAATATATTAAAAGTATATTAAAAAAAATATGTATGTGAATGTTGATACCTCAACAGATAAAAATATCTCAACCAACCCTGATCAAATCAAAAATGCAAAAAATGCAAAATTGCATTATTATATTAAATTAATTTTCTTTATAATAAATTTATATATAATTGTTAACGCAGCAAAAATTGCTTATTTAATGAAAATAAATTGCCATAAGTAAATAAAAATTATTTTAACATTAAACCAAACAATATGTCTTCATCATACAAATCTTCAAGTAAAGCTAATTGTCCAGCCCCCACCAGTGAAAAGCGGGTTAGCTATTACTGAAGGTTTGTACAGTGAAAATAGATTCAGGGAATGAAAAATCCCTTCGTGTCTTTTAAATAAATCAAAGAATTGTCATCATCATTGAGACTAATTAGCTCCAAACAACAATTTTATAGAACAAGAATTAGCTACTCAAATTACTGAAACTTTTTTTATATACTTATATACAAATTTAATAACATTATTTAAAATTTTGCTAAAATCAATTTTAATATAGAGTAAAAAAAATAATTCTTTTGAAAATAAATAATAAAAATACCCATAAATCGAACTTTCAATTCATTTTCTAATTAATTATCATTCTGAGTATTTATTTTTTTGAGCGATTTCACGCAAGTTCAGCAAATTTTTGGGCAATTTGGTTTGACTCCTTTTAATTTTGATTATTTTTTGTTTATAGATAGTCTTTCATAAATAAAAATACGAGTTCTCTTAGAATTTTTTTTTTTCACAGGGTGCCCCTCACTTTTTACGAGCGATTGTAGAAAAACTACTGAATCGATTTTCATAAATGATATGTCGTTGAATAGGTATTAGAACAAAGTTTTTAAAAATGTACACTGTTAGAAAGAAAAAAGAAAGAAAAATTACAAAATCGATATAAAAATGCGATTACTATAACTGGAACTCAAAAATTTCATTCTTTTGTACCATTAGATACTAAGACAATAATTGCAAAAATGTTTTCCAACTCAAAAGAATCTTTTAAATGTAAAATAAGTAAATAATTTTTAATAACTATATTTATTTTCTTTAACCTACATATATAATTTTTATAATATTTTAAAAAGTTCATTTAATAATAAAATATTTGATATTTAACATAAAAAATTCTCTTAGTTTATAACGCCATTTTTATAATTTTCCTTCAGAACAAAAAAAACTGATTCCCGACAGTCATATGCACAACGAATTTTATCTTTAAAACAAAAAATAACGCATGTCCTAAACTTTCACAAGTTGTTAGATATAAAATAAGCTTCAATTTAGTTTAAAAAAAAATATAAGGTGTAGCGCCATCTTTACTTCAATTACACCGTTTTTTTCTTATGTTACACCGTTAAACATTATTTCAAAAAATTAACAGTGTACATTTTTAAAAACTTTGGTCTAATACCTATTCAACGACCTATCATTTATGAAAATCGATTCAGTAGTTTTTCTACAATCGCTCGTCAAAATGCACTCACATCACAAAATAACAAAAAAGTGAGGCGCACCCTGTGAAGACCCCTGGTCGAAAAAAAAAATTCTAAGAGAGGTTGTATTTTTTATTTAAACGTTAAAACGTTGTTGAATCTTCGTGAAATTGCTCTTTTATTTTTAATTACACATTAGAACTTAAAAACTGGCCCCATATTTTATTGCTTAATTTATTCGATTATGTATTTTTTTGTATGTAAAAATTAAATGATTTACTATATGAAATGGAGATTGTATATATTAAAAATAAATATTCTTATAATAATAATTGTTTTCTATATATTCTAGTAATGCCCATTTAACCCATTTTTATATTAATTATATTTATAATTTAATTAATTTGGATGAGATCTGAAAATAAATAAACTTAAATTAAATGTTTCTATGTAAATATATATTGTAAAATTATCTCTTTTTCAATGATTATACCATCTAATATCAATTAATATAACTTAAAACTAATAATGCACCGATTGCAACTGGCTCTATAATTAATAATTTACTGGCAATATATAAATATATTTATATTTTTCTATAAGTTTTTGTTTAATATTTAATGTCGTCTCATATGTAATGACAAATGATCGGAACGGCTAAACGATCGTGTACACATTTTACATCTAAATGGTCGCAAACCTGTGTGTTTACGATAATGTCGAGTTAATTCATCTGATCGTGCAAATCGCCAAACACATCCTTCCCATGTACATATATATGGTTTCTCACCCGTATGCGTACGCTTATGTGCTTTTAAATGTGAGCTTTTTGTATAAACTTTATCACATCCTGGTGCATCACATTTATGTATTTTTCGAGATTTATTATTTAATATTCTGTTGCTTTGTATTATGTTTTCAATTTTATTATTGGTACTAACTCCAACAATATTACTACTAATATTCACACTATTGTTGTTGCTGTTGTTTATATTGTTATTGTTATTGCTATTGTTATTGTTATTATATTTTAAATATTCAATATAATGAATGTCAGGTTTGACTTCAGTTGTATGTTGATTTGTTTTGACTGAATTATCGTTATTGAGATTTGAAGGATAGGTGGGTTCGATTCCATACGGTGTTGATGTTACTCGTCTGTAAAAATATGAAAAAAATTTTTGAATTTTTTTATAATTATATTTCTATATGTAAAATTTTGAGGTTTTGACATTTATTCTGAGAAATAATCTCAACTGGATGTTGTTTAGACGTCAAATTCGACAGTCAAGAATAATTGAGCTACAAAATACAAAATAAACTTAATCTTACTTAAAAGACAAAAAAATTATTAAAGTGGATAGTAAAATGCACCATCAGCTTTTGCTCAAAACAACTTAGACAATACGCAGCAATTTTAAAGTAACATCAATTAAAAGTTAAGAACAAGAATATTTCTCCATTAACACTCAATATGTCATTTCAAAAATCATATTATAAATAACCCAAAAATTTTTAATATTCGAAAACACAGTATTAAATTATTTGAAATTCGTTTAAGCTTACAACTACATATTTATTATAGCATTCAAAGTTGTAACGACCAACAAAAATCTGTTAGTAGACATTTTCTTTTAAAATCTAAAAACAAACAGTTATCACATTAATCATACCTTCATTCCGTTCTATCATACAACTGAAGATAATTTCATAAATAATATCTGACCGTACACAACGTTTCACTGTATAAATAAATTCATGTTTTAGTTTATTACTTCATAATGTATATCTTTCGTTCAAACTCAATTAACGGATCACATATTTCGGTGTATAATCAATTGTTGTTTTATTTTATTTTTTTTATGTGAAACAAATATATTTTTTTTGTTGAAGGGAATATTGATTCTGGCATGTCTGTTGATCTTGCCATTATTAATAAGGTACTTCATTTTGTGATGTTTTGGCTAAAATATGTTCACAATATCAATAATTGATCCAATTTTGTAGGGCCTCATTGTTGTGATTTGATGGTGTGAGACAGTTTGTATGAATAGTTTTTCTCTGTCTGTTTCGTTTGTTTTTTTTATAAGGCAGTTTTTCAATGTATGGGTAATGCTTATTTGGAAAATTAATAAACGCAACGTAACTAAACAAGCTACTTGGGTAGCGAAAATCCGAAATTCTACGTCCACGCCGTGCTACCTGGGTAACGCTAACAGAATTAGGTTGGTGTAGTTGAGAGGGGCAGAGTAAATACTGCTTATACTCAATGATTTTGCACCATGGCGAGTCATTGGCGCCATAAAACCAATGCAACTCAAGCGTCTGTTCTCCATGTTAGGGGCGGCTTGGAGCGGGCGTCTGTCTTGGATCAAGCGGCTCGCTATATAAATGTGTAGAAAGTGTCTGTTCTGCATGTTAGGGGCGGCTTGCAGCGGGCGTCTGACTTGGATCCAGCGGCTCGCTATATAAACGTGTAAAAAGGTTGTTTCTGGTGACCTTAAGATGCAGAACGAACCCATTCACGAAAATTTGGGATGGGCGAAGGACTCCTCATTTCCGTAAAAAAATTATTGTCATAAATTCTGTACACAGGCCTCGGAATATCTCGGATTCATTATAGGAACGACCTCGGAAACTGTACCCGGACTACGATTTAAAAATGGGAACCTGTAACGTGCTAAGCTTTAGAAGACCAGGAGATCTCCTAAAACTCACACAACAAGTCGAGAGCTACACACTAGATATAGTGGCATTACAAGAACTAAGATGGCCAGGTAGTGGAATCCATGAAACAGCGAAAGGATACACTCTTTATTATTGCGCTCATCAAAACGGAGGAGAATTTGGAGTTGGCTTTCTTATACACCGTCGCGTGAATCAGCATGTTATCGACTTCTGCCCAATTAATATGCGGTTATGCACACTGAGAATCCGCACGCAAAAATTCAATGTAACGATCGTCAATGTTCATGCACCTACTGAAGATAAAGTTGATGATATTAAAGACCTGTTCTTCCTAGAACTCGAAGAAGTCATCAATAAAATCCCGCGGCACGATATAAAAATCGTGGTAGGTGACTTTAATGCTCAAATCGGTAGGATTGCAGAACTTAAAACACATATTGGCCCTAACAGCTTGCATCATACCAGCAACAATAACGGTTTTCGCGCAGCCGAGCTGGCTATGATGTATGATCTAGTAATTTCCAGCTCTTTCTTCCCTCACAAGAGAATTCACAAGGCAACGTGGAAATCAAATGACGGAAGAACGGAAAATCAAATCGATCACGTCATGATCTCTAAGAGACACTCTACAAGTGTAACTGACGTTCGATCATACAGAGGTGCTGATATGGACACTGATCATATGCTTGTCATCTTTAAGTACAAGTGCAAGTTGTCATCTACATTTAACAGACAAGCAAAAAAGATGGTGCGCTGGAACGTCGATGCATTTAAACATCCGGAAACGCTGAACAGATATCAGGAAATAATAACACAAAACATAGAAGAGCATGACATCTCTTCTGAGATGCCATTAAACATACAAGAAGAATGGCAAACGCTTCAATCAACCATTATAGCCGCAGCACAAACTACAATCGGAAAGCGGCCACCGAAATCACACAACGAATGGTTCGACGACGAGTGCCGCCAATCCGTTGAACATAAACAAAAACTGCGAGAAAAATGGTTAACAAGGAACACCCGAAGCTCCCAAGCTGATTATCTATGCGCCAGGAAAGCCTCAGCGAAACTTCTACGTAAAAAGAAACGCGAACACATGAAGAGCTGCATTGAAGACATCAACCAACATGCGGCCAACGGAAATTCAAAAGAGTGCTTTGCCAATGCACGGAATCTGACAAAAGATTTCCACCCAAGATCTACAGCCATCAAAAATGAAAATAATGAACTTACAACAAGTGAACGTGATGTGCTGGCAGTGTGGCGATCCCACTTTCAAGACCTATTGAATAGGACGAATGAAGTTCATCCTATTCGAGCAATTGCTCCATCAACTAAGGAGATTTTTGTCCCTTACCCAGCAATAAAGGAAGTGGAAGCTGCCATTAAAAAACTGAAAAATGGCAAATCACCAGGATTCGATGGAATTCCCGCAGAACTTTTGAAAAATGGAGGAGCAGCTCTGGTCTCACGTATATACGATCTGATTCTTGCAATCTGGGACCAAGAAGAACTACCTGCTGAATGGAAAACAGCTCTCATTGTTCCGATACATAAGAAAGGTGACCGTCTAAAGTGTATAAAATACTAGCTAATGTCGTACTTGCTCGACTCATCCCGTTCACCGAATCTATCATCGGTGACTATCAGTGTGGTTTTCGTCCCAACCGCTCAACCACAGATCAATGTTTTACATTAAGGATGATTCTGGAAAAATGTTGGGAGTACAACATCAGCATTCACCAGCACTACGTTGATTTCAGGCAGGCATATGACAGTATAATCCGCGACAACCTCTGGTCCGCACTCATATGCCTTGGTATCCCAGATAAACTTGTTTCTCTGTGCAAACTCACAACATCGGGATCAAATTGTAGAATAGTAATCGAAGGGTCTGTTTCTGATCCTTTCGATATAACATCAGGTGTTCGACAAGGTGATGCACTCGCGCCTGTACTGTTTAATTTGGCGCTGGAGTACGCGATAAGAAAAAGCCGAATTAAGACGCAAAACTGCATATATAATAAATCTAGTCAAATTCTTGGCTACGCAGATGATATTGTGCTTCTCGGACGTAGAACGAGCGATATTAAAGATAGTCTCTCTCAGCTTGAAAGAAATGCTAAACGGCTTGGATTATACATCAACACCGGCAAAACTAAAGTGTTAACAACATCTAAGAACATACCTCCCGGAAATCTAGATACTGGCGACTACGAAGTGGAACGCGTGGAAAACTTCAAATACCTCGGGTCTGTAATAACATCGTCAAATGACATGCAAGCAGATATCAAAGCCCGTGTCTCTGCCGCATACAGAGTTTTCTACGCATACTCAAAACTTCTGCGATCAAAACATCTTTCGCGGTCGTGTAAACTCACACTTTACAAAGCATTAATTCGACCTGTGCTTACATTTGGAAGTGAAAGCTGGACACTGACTTCCTCCGATTGTAGAATTTTATCAACATTCGAGAGGAAGGTCATACGAACGAACAATTTATGGTCCATGTAAAGTTGCTGAAAATCAGTATAGAATCCGAATGAATCACGAAATCAGACAGCTTCTTGGAGGCTGCGATGTAATCGGATTCAATAAATCTAACCGGATCAGATGGTTTGGTCATGTAGAAAGGGCTCCATTAGATAGAATGATAAAAAAGCGTCCCAACAACACCAGCTGGTGTTCGTCGAAGAGGAAGACCTAGACAACGCTGGCGTGATGACATTATCCAAGACCTTCGTGATATAGGATGTCGAAACTGGGGTCAACTGGTCATGGAACGAGATGATTGGAAGCTTATTGCACAGACGGCAAAATCCCTTCATGGGATGTAAACGCCAGAGAGAGAGAGAGTAACAAAACAACGATGAGATAAATGTAGACATTTTTTTTAGAAAATAAAGTCGTTCTGTGAAAAGATTTTGATTATAATTTTTAGTTAAATTTTTAACTTTGAGGAAGATTCTTTTATAATTAATTAAGTTCTAGTTTGGTATCGGCATGGATACTTACATCACTTACCCGTTCCCAAAGCACTCAGAAATATAATTATTTGAGACTTCGCTATAATTTTCATTTAAAATTTACCGAATTTCCCAGCTCTGTAAATTTTTACAAATTTTTCTGTCAATCAGTGTCGAAACGTAGGGTGATCTGAATTTTGCACTTTTTTGACAATAACTCAAAAACTGTGCACCGCAAAAATCTAAAAAAAAAATGCAATGATTTCTAAATTAGGTGTTCTATCAAATGACACAACACTCGCTTTGGTCAAGCTTGGCTTACCCTCTACCCACGTGCCCTAAACACCCAGAAATATAATTAAACGAGACTTCACTATGATTTTCATACAAAATTTACCAAATTTTTCCAAAGTGGAATCTGTATATCTGCTAAGTGCAATTAGATTAATCTGTGCTTTCTGTACAGTCTCCAGAAATGCAGCTTGCGTAGTGTCCGGTATGATCCCAATTTAAATATTAACCAACAAGCGACCAAAGACCAAAGAGGAAGCAATAGCAATTTGGCAAAGTAACTGGGAACAGTCAGAAAAAGAGCGGTTGACATTCCGACTGATTTTGAACGTAGCAAATAGGCTCAACAGAACTCATGGTGACGTAAACTACTGATGAGCTAGTTTCTGATAGATCATTGTGCTTTTGGATCTAACTTCAACTAATTTAAAGCTAAAAATTCGCCAAACTGTCTGGTTTGTAAAGGAGTTTTATTGACTGCGCTTTCTTTAAATCCTTCTATTAATTACTGAGAAAAATGCTCTTCAATTATATTGCATGTCATCCAAATAATTACTTAATGTGTCAAATGTTTCTAGACAAAAATGGTTCGTGTTATAAATATTTTTGTCAAAACAATTCCATAACAAAATGTATGAAAATGATCATTTGACGCACTCAACGAATTTTTGTTGACATGCTTACAATTCAGTGATTTGTTTTGCTTATTTAAATATTTTATGACCCAAAACGCCGAGAAATGCGAAAAAAGTGGTCTTTCAGGTCGAAGTAAAAATAACTAAGCATAGCGATAAAATCGTCGACGAATTTTGAACAAACGCTCTTGTATATAATCCTCCAATTGGATTGGTACTAACAATTAAACTTTTCAATAGTAACAAAAAAATAGTTGATTACACCGGCACACAAAAAAAACAAAGTGGTCTGTACTTTGGGCGCTTAGGCGCCACCTATCTACGGGCATGATTTTCGACCTGCGGAATACGAATTTCAAGTCAGTTTTAGCCGTCCACCCTCCAATTTCGAATTGCGGAAAACCCTGAAAAATAGCGAAAATTTGATGTTTTGGTAAAAAAAAAGTTTGGGGATCTAAGACAAGCTCAATTTTCATGTATTTTGATCTCGTGAATACAAAAAACGTATTAAATAGAGCTTACAAGATTTTTTTTCAATTTTTTTTTTTGAGTGTTTTTTTGAGTGTTTGAGATTTTTTGAGTGTTTGAGAGGAATCTGGACCAAATATATTGCAGATTCAGATTACGGAGATCGAATTACAAGAAAATTCTCCTCGATCCAAGACTACATGATTTATTTATCAAAATAATTAAAAAATTTTGCGATTTTTGCCATTTTAAGGGTTTTTTTACAATTTTCTCAGATTTAAAACAGCTTATGACCTAAGCACACTTAAAATTAGTATTTACGAGATCAAAATACATGAAAATTGAGCTTGCCTTAGTTCCCCAAATTTTTTTTTATACAAAAACATCCAATTTTCGCTATTTTTCACGGTTTTTCGCAATTCGAAATTGGAGTGTGGACGGCTAAAACTGACTTGAAATTCGTATTCCGCAGGTCGAAAAACATGCCCGTGGATAGGTGGTGCTCAAAGTACAGAACACTTTGTTTTTTTGTGTGCCGGTGTTATCTTATTAGTTCTAATAATAAGTTAAAATGTTACTTTATCCAACCAACAACAAAAAATAATTAGTAATAATCATAGATTAATTTTTGATGAAATTTTCGTCTGTTTCCAATCAATTTGAAATCAATTATACGACATAAATATCAAGTTTATTTGTGATGAATTATTCGATTCGAAATCAGTTTTTGGGTTTATATGAATAAACCTTACAGTACAGTTATTTTTAGGGTTCCGTTTTTTATAACGAACATCTGTCATCTTATGTGGACTAATAAAACTAAAGCTGTTTTCTTTTGGTTTACAGGGTTACGATATGAGACCTTTGAGAAAATACATTTTTTTATAGATTCAAGTAGGGTATCATATGAAAGTGCTTCATTTCAGTATTCCTTGAAAATTTATTTTAGAATCTTGCACCTCGCATTTTTTTGTATAATTTTGAATAATGACGTTTTCTTCGTGTTTTCTTACCTCGATTAGCTTCGAACATAACTGATCAAAAATCTTCAAATATAGGGGGAATGATAGAAAAATTTATGGAAAATAAAGGTAAGTGTCATGTACTCATAATTAAATTTATTAAAGAGGTGGAAATGAAAAGGGGTAAAAACACTATTTAAAACCAGGTCAAGTGGGTCAACTGCTCTTTCAAATGATCTTGTTAAAACCAGGTCATTTGAAAGAGCACCTAATTTAGAAAACATTTCAATTTTTTTAGAATTTTGCGACGCACAGTTTTTGAGTTACTGTCAAAAAAGTGCGTCTTTCAGAACGTTCCCCCTTTACGTTTCGGCACTGAATGACAGAAAAATTTGTAAAAATTCACAGAGTTAGGATTGTTAAATTTTGTATGAAAATTATAGCAAAGTCTCAAATAATTATATTTCTAGGTGGTAAAGGAACGGGGGTAAAGAGGGTAAAAAAGTCATTTTCGACCCAAGCGAGTGGGATGTCATTTATTTAAAAGAGCACCTAATTTAGAAATAATGGCAATTGTTTTTAGAATTTTTCGGTGCACAGTTTTTGAGTTATTGTCCAAAAAATGCAAGTGCAGAACGTTCCGCCCCCTACGTTTCGACGATGATTGACAGAAAAATTTGAAAAAATTAACAGAGACAGGAAGATTGGTAAAGTTTGAATGAAAATCATAGCGAAGTCTCAAATAATTATATTTCTAAGTGTTAAGGGGATGGGTGTGGGGAGAGTACAAAAAACCATTTTTGACCCAAATGAGTTGGGTGTCATATGAAGGAGCACTTAATTTAAGAAACATTACAATTTTTTTTAGAATTTTGCAATGCACAGTTTTTTTTTTCTCAGTTAGTTCATACATTTCCTTTGAAGTTTAGAGAATTTAGTTTATGAATTGATTTAGGGGGTCGATAGACGTAATATTTTTCTTTGTTTTTTTATTATAGGAGGGCTATTATTTTGAAAACGTACATTTTTTTTGTTGATTTTAAAAAATCTGAAATTTTGATATTTTGTTGGTATTGACGAAAGGAAAAAAGTTATTTCTGCTTTTATTTTTTGTGTACTCTGAATCAGAGTTATGCGCGGTTGAATTTTTGAGGCTTTTTCACGTAGTTTTGGTAATGGTGTCATTGTTTTGTGAATAGGTGCCACAAATTTCATCCGACTTAAGTATATTTTTGCAAGTAAAAAGAAAAATAATTGAATAATTGAAATAAGTAAGTTTAAAATTAATAACTTTTCTCTTTTCCGCTAGGCGGCGCGTAAAACCTTGGTTTACTTCAAAGCTCATATCTCAAAAAACCCCGTTTTTCACAAATTTTAAAGTAAACATATGCAGCTATGCAATTAAGAAATAAAAACTGAGCCATTCAATATGGATTTTTTCTTACGATTTTTTAAAGTCTGCAGCAAAATGTTTGAAATCATCGAATTTTCGATCTTCGATAATTTATCATAAAAATCGATGATTTGGTATGTTGGACAGTTAAAAAAAGTAAAATTTCAAAGGAATTATTTTTTCGATTCGATGGTGAAGGTGATGTGATGAGGTAGTGATACCCAACATTTTGCTGCTGGTATATGAAAAATTCACATGTGTTTTTTTATTAAGTTGATAATCCTGTACTAAATGTGGATCTAATAAATTAAACATTTCATATTTTAACACCTGCAATAAATTTGAACCATTTTCTGTGTATTTCTGATTGAGAAACAGGTTTTTATTCAGAATAAGAATTGGAGATCCCAATGATCGAAGATTTTGTTATAATTTCAACATCACCAACACTAACATTAGAAAAAAACATTAAAAAAATATTTTTTGCATAAACATTATAATTTAATCAATACTATAGTATTATCCTATAGGAGGGCCCGGCGTGCTTCGCTACGCTTATAAATAAAGTTTTTGCGTAGACATTTTGTTGACGTAGAAGCAATGATTTCAAAAAGTGGTAATGAGAAATGCTAGCATATAATTTTTAATTTTTATTTTTAAATATATGAATGAAAAATAATCAGAACTCTAGCTGATCAGTTCGGATATATGACAAATTAGCGATCAAATAAGCTTTCAAGTAAGCTTATTTGATCTCTAACTTATTTGATCGCTAATTTTTCATGTATCCGAACTGATCAGCTAGAGTTCTGATTATTTTTCATTCATATATTTAAAAAGAAAAATTAAAAATTATATGCTAGCATTTCTCACGACCTTCTCCTCATGACCTTTTTGAAATCATTGCTTCTACGTGTCAACAAAATTTCTACGCAAAACTTTATTTATAAGCGTAGCGAAGCACGCCGGGCCCTCCTAGTAATTATTATTATGATAATAAATCAATAAATAAATTTCGTTTTGCTTCGCTTTTTAGGGTTCCGTTTTTTATACGGAACACTATTGGTGAGAGTAAAACGAGTTTTTCCATGATAGAAAAATTAGTAAGTTTTTAATAAAAAATATATAAAAGTGTCATATACTCATAATTATATTTATTAAGGGGGTGGATATGAGAAGGGGTAAAAACACTATTTAAAATGTGGTCAATTGGGGGGTCATTTGAAAGAGCACCTAATATAAAAATCATTGCAATTTTTTTTAGAATTTTGTGGTGCACAGTTTTTGAGTTATTGTCAAAAAAGTGAAACTTTCAAACTGTTCCGCCCCCTACGTTTTGACATTGATTGACAGAAAAACTTGAAAAAATTCACAGATTTATGAAGTTTGGTAAAAACTATTGACATTTACGATAAAATATTTATTTCGTTAGCCGTCTATGGTCTGGCGATGCAGATGACATGTGTAGCTATGTATAAATGTACATAGGTGTATTACGAAATGTGCACGGTATGGTGCATATGCTGTGCATGACATGTATGATGCACAATTTTGTAACATGCACAATTAAAGCAAATTTTATGGATTTTTAAAAATTGTTTTACATACTATAAGAATACTGAACTTCGTTGCCAGCTTTGTATGCGATCTCATATGAAAGCCGCTTCAAGCCGCTCAAACTAAAATGTCCGCACAACACCCTATCAGTGAGGAAAGTCGTCTTAAATAGCTTTTGATGAACACAAAAACAGATAGAGTTTTAAAATTTAATCTGGAATTCATTCTAATTTGTAAAAAAGCTCTCCAAGCGCTTAAGATATGACTGTGTGAACATCATAGCGAGATAGATAAAATCATCACTAAAAACGACTTCCATTTTCAAAACCATATCGGCTGGACCATTTAAAACTAGTGATAGGTAACATCAGTCAAATCAATGAGTCATTCTGAATGGATCCCACTCTTCATCGTCATCATCATCAGTCATCGTTCAATCGATCGCTTGCAATAACGCAAATATTTAAGTAAAAGATGCGAATAAAATGGTCTAGTTCATAAGTAAAGAATCATTTTCTAATCCGAACCCGCATTTTCTAATCCGAAACCGAACCCGCAAATTTGTTTTTTTTTTGTTTTTTTTTATATTTTTCTTATAGAATGGTAGAGATGTTAAAATACGGTATTTTATTTTTTTTGTATAATACAGCGTATTATACATTGTATAATACAAAATAAAATACCGTATATTCTGTACAAAAGTGCAATAGCCGACATACAGTGTTAGTGGTATAACAACAAAAAATTACTTCCATCACCATTTTCAATCACAACTAATTCATTTTCTTCTAAATAATTGCCCCAACATTTGGATTTCTTATCGTTATCTTTATTTATATTTCTTAAACCAATGCTAATAAGATCTATTTATTCATGTGATTCTGCTTGGTTTCAATATTAATCACTTTCATTCGCGCCGAGTTATTGTATTTATGTTTTTATTTAAATTGAAGACTTATCATTTCCCATCGGTAAACTGTTGAAGATTTAAATTATGATTTTTCACATAAACAAGATTACGTCTCGTTGATTTGTAAGACAAATACTTCTTGCAGTATGAGTTAGGCTGCAGATTAAAAAAGATTTTTCTGCTACAGTGGAATATGCGGCACGATGCAACATTCCGAAGAGCCACAAACTCTTTGCCACTAAGTTAAACAATCAATATAGCTGTTATCGGTTTCAAAATGTGAGTTTTAAGATTTGGGTGTTTTAGTTAATCAATTTGAATGTATAGAAAGAGGACTACTCAAACATGTAAAATTGAATGACAGTCCATAGCTCATAATGAGTGGAACGGAATGAGTTCATGGCTCATAATTTTGATCTGCCGCATAAAAAAAATCCCCTATAACAGTTAACAGTAATGATGCAGCATTCGATGTTTGAAATTTATGTTCTGTTGATATTACAACAATTTTGTTGCCATAGAAATTTGCGAATCACTAAGAATGCGTTTCTAACTGTTAGTAACAAGGGGCAATAACTCATTAATTTCTTCTGTGTCGTTCATATATTCAAGAACCAGTAGTATATATTTTTGCAGTTATAAATTCTTCAAATAATCCACGCGAAATCTCAATAAAATTGCAGATTACTGATTCGCGCGCCACCACAATAGAAAAAAATTTTATAATAAAATACCTTGTATTTTACTACGTTTTGGACAATACGGTATTTTACGTATAATACCGCGTATTATACAATAGTATTAAACACTTTTACATCACTATAGAATGGATAGCTAAACATAAAATCCTATCACGCATATAAAATTTGATAGAATATTATTGATTAGGCCAAAATTTAATGATAGAATATTATTGATTAAAATCCATGCATATAGTTATTTGAAGGCTCGATTCTTCGAGTAAGCAATAACGTGGCATCACCAAGAAATACTCCATAGCTAAGATTGAAGGTGCTACCGTTAACTGAATAGAGTTCATCCGCCAGTACCCTAAGATATCACCTTGGCTAGTATGATATCACTGCTATTGCCAGTGGTATGTGATATCTCATGTTAGCTCGTATGTCAATAGCAGGGACTGGAGTTCGCGGGGTTGTCACACCCGTAGATCAAAACTAAAAAAATTTACAAATAAAAAAATTGATCCCTCCATGCGGGAGGTTCATGGATACAGTATGAACCAGAAAGAAAGATAAATGTAAAAAATCGGTATAAATTAATTAGTAAATATTTTTTGTCACACAATTCCAAAGCGTAGGATCATACATGACATGACTAAGGAGCTTAGTTTAAATGTAACGAAGCAATAGACTTGTTAGGATATTATACTTCTTATATAATTTTTGTATGCTAGAACCTTGAATATGAAATTTATTCAACATTTGAGTTCCTCAAAACTTGAATTTTTAAATATATGATCTTTCGAAGTCCCACACATCTTTACCTAATTTAATCACAAATTTACTTGTTCTACTTAGTCCCTGCATCATTGATACTCATCAAAGGGATTCGTTTTTACAATTCAAAAGTGGAGTTGTATGACTGCTAATGTCAGGAATGCGAGTTGGTTTATCGACTTATCGACCACCATACTGATGAGTTCACCAGGCTTTAAATACCCCGTTACACCAAAATACCCTAGCACCCAGACCAGACCCAGTTACTAGCTACTTTCGACATAGTGAAGGTCGACTCACAACCTGACTGTTTGTAAAAATACTGTTATCTCATACAGATATTGCATTATAAATACAGATATTGCATTATACACCAACTCCACCAAACCATAATGTCATTTTTATTACATAGTTAAAGAATTCGCAACTAAAATTAACAGTTACAGTTTTTTCCTAACTCGTGTTACAATCGATCATCTTACTAACCTTGGATTAGAAATCAATAGAATTTAAGTTTTAAATATGGATGTGCAAACATGCATAACACTGAATAATGTTAATTTAATCAATGTAAATGTTGTAGTATTAAACATTATTCTATTATTTATAACAAATAAATATTATGATCTGGTAAAAACGATTATTATTATTAATATATAGGAACTCGTTTGTGTAACAAAAAAACGGTGGTAGATGTCAAAATGAAATCAATGAAAATGAAAGTGAAAATAAACGTGGGAACTATTAATTTTTTAATTAATTCATAAGATCCCACGTATTTTGGAAGATTTTTATTCATATATTGTTGTCGAATGGATTTTTGTTATTTAGGACTCTGTTCACAAGTGTGCTATTCATATTGTGAATGATCTGAATTTAACATCAAATCTTAATTGATTGCAACTCTGTTGCACTGCTAAAGATCTCTTTGTCAAATCATGTTCGCATCCTTAATTTGGTGCCAGAAAATATACCAAATATCCACTTTGATGTTTATTCAAATACAGAATCTTGTTTTTATTTATATATGTAAAATTTGTAGCCCGATCAATGAAATACAAACGTTTTCTGAAGTATCAAGATTTCGCAACGTATAATAAGTTAGTCCCACCTTCCTTAGCTACCTCCAACGAACGGACGTTCAGTGGACTACTTTTTGGGTGGAGGTATTAGAACTCTTGCTAGAAACAATCTCTCCGGGATGTTTGGAAACACTTTCGGTAATTACGCATTTAAACATATAGCTAGTCAGGACTTTGCGGAACAAAACATTAGTACAGGTAAAAGATGTCGCCTGTTAAAAACTTTAAACCCTTCAAGTCTGCAGGACTGGATGGTTGGATCCATATGTCACATTCCTAGAAAATGAACCGAGGCAAAAGTAATCTTTAAACTAAAGGATCAAATTAACCAAAAGCAAGCAATTCTGAAAACTTAAGGTCTATTAGTCCGTCTTCTTATCTCCTAAAAACACTGGAAAGGTTGATAGAAGACTTTTTGAGAGATTCAATTGAAATTATAAGATTGTCTCAAAATGCATAATGCAAGGGCTAGTCTGGGAAACAGTCTTGCATATTATACGTAAAATTGTGAAATCTTTAGACTCAAATGAATATTCTATACCTTCAGCAACTATAGTCCCGTGGCGATCACCCACAGGCTTGTGAATTTAAAAATGGAGGAGTAACTGGTCAGCTGGATTTATCTGATTTTTAGGAGTAGGATCATCTGACTGAGCCTATCTCGGTGAGTACTCTACTCACAAGTTCGTAAGAATAAGCACAGCCAAGATGGAGTTCTGTCATCCCGTTTTTGGAAGTTGGTCATTATTGATCTGTTACTAAGCATAGCGGGTCTCGGCTTTATGAGGTTGATGTTGCTATGTTGGCGTCTTTGTTAAATGCCCTGGTACTTATAAGGATTTTGCAAAGTGCTATTTGCATTCTCTCTGGACTGATATCTGTGGACTCGTGGTCAATCCACAAAAATCGACATTAGTTCTATTCTCTAGCAAGCGCAAACCACCTAACCTCCCAACTCTCAACCGAATCACCTTGAGTTTCAGAGACAAGACTAATTTCTTAAGGTTCATTCTTGATAGCAACCAAAGTTGCTCTTAATAAAAGTTCAGGAACTAAAAGTGAATTAGATAAACATACAGTTGACTGGTTAAAAGCATAATGCAATATATGTATGAGATAACAGTATTTTTACAAACAGTCAGGTTGTAAGTCGACCTTCACTATGTCGAAAGTAGCTAGTAACTGGGTCTGGTCTGGGTGCTAGGGTATTTTGGTGTAACGGGGCATTTAGAGCCCGGTGACCTCATCAGTATGGTGGTCGATAAGTCGATAAAACAACTCACATTCCTGACATTAGCAGTCATACACCTCCACTTTTGAATTTATTCTTTTCTACTCAGCCCAATAAATATTGAATAATGGTCGATTCGCCTATTGGCTCATCTGATCACTGCCTGGTGAAAGTAGAATTCAAAACAAATCTTTCTGCGATCGACAATACTTCACCTCCACAAACTTTATGGCATTATAAGAATGCGAACTGGCATGCTATGACATGCTCATTCCAAACTCTATTCAAAAACCGAAGACCACAAACTCATGGTTAAATGAAGCCTGCCGGTCAGCAATTGACTCCAAGCACAGAACGCAGAAACAATTTCAACAACAACCTACCGCTAACAATCGTGGACTTCTGATAACCGCCCATAGAAGTGCTAAAAATGCCATACACAATGCCAAACTATTAGACAACATGAAAACGCGAGACAAAATTAAAAGAAATCCTGAATGATAACACGAACCCCAAATCTTTCTGGTCATAATTGCTGGCTCAAAAGTTCCTCCTCTCAAATCACATAGTATGATTAATTCCACATCTGAACAAAAAGTTGATCTCTAAGCTTTTAACTTTACAGCCGCCATCACAACTGCCAGCTTGAAATCAGGGGACACTTTCCCTTCCAATAGGTAAACGTTCTATGAAACAGGTCTATTTTCACATAAAAGTTGTATATATCAAAGTTTCTTAGAGAGCTAAATGTGAACAAGTCAGCGGTTCCAGACGATATACCAGGTATCGTTCTTAGAAACTAGCATCGCTCTTTAGCTAATAAATTATGTAGATTATTCCACCTGTCTATAATAACATGCATTTTTCCCTCATCCTGGCAAACCACCATTTTTCACCCAATTAAAAAAAAAAAGAAAAAGTCCGTTCTTTCCAGCTATAGGCCAATTGCTATTGTCTTCATAATCTTCAAAGTAATGGAGTCAATAACAAATTTTCATCTAATGAACTATCTTGGAGCATTGCAATTTACTGTTGCATCGCCAATATCGATTTCGAAGAGACAGATCTGCTATTGATTTAATGGTGTATTTTACTGATTTATGGAACCTTAATATTGTTAATAAAGATGAAAGGCAAATAGTCGCTCCAGATATTTCTAAAGCCTTTGACCGTGTTTGGCATAAGTCGTTACTTGTTAAACTAAAGGCATTGGGCATTGCTAGCTCCTTAGTCTCCTGGAATAAGAGTTTTCTGAAGAACCACATAATTCAGGTAGTTTTTGATAACGCAACCTCTAACTTCCATACTCTTGACGATGGTGTTTCCCAAGAAACCGTTCTCCCACCCTATTATTGATTTTCACAAACGATCTTTTACTATTCACTCTTAAAGTACTTTAGGCTCAGGGTACAATTTCTACAACCGAGCTCCCATCAATTCAATAACAGTTCAATAACAGTTTCTAAAACGAGACAAAATGATTTCTTCTTTGTCACAGGACAACAAACCTATCTTTAAATGGGGGAAAGCTACCCGAACTAAATACATCTAAACTTCAAGCGTGTCTGTATACACATAAACGAGACAGACCGGAATTTTTACTCAGCATTAGAGTTCCCCAATTAACAACTCTCCTCTATCGAATCACATGCTCGGTATAGAAATAGACTCCAAACTAATTTGGGAAGACCATATTCACTCAACAGTGAAAAATGCACCTAATTCTTTAGGTTATCTGAGAAGAAGCAAACTCTACTTTACTCCTTCTGAATTGCTGATTATATATAAGGCTTTTATAAGACCCCATATGGAATATAATTCAAATGTATGGGCAGAGGCTCAAATTGGTAGAAGTGCAGAACTTAAAACACATATCGACCCTAACAGTTTGCATCATACCAGTAACAATAATGGCTTTCGCGCAGCTGAACTGGCTATTATGTATGATCTAGTATAATTTCTAGCACTTTCTTTCCTCATAAGAGTATCCACAAAGCAACGTGGATGATTTCTAAGAGACACTCTACAAGTGTAACTGATGCTCGATCTTATAGAGGTGCTGATATGGACACCGATCATATGCTTGTCATATTTAAGTACAAGTGCAAGTTGTCATCTATATTTAATAGACATGCAAAAAGACTGTACACTGGAATCTGGAGGCCTGTACACCGAAGCATTTAAACATCCGGAAACACTGAATAGATATCAGGAAATTGTAACGCAAAGCATAGAAGAGCATGACATCCCGTCTGAGATGCCATTAAACATACAAGAAGAATGGCAAACGCGTCAATCAACCATATTAGCCGCAGCACAAACTACAATCTGAAAACGACCACCGAAATTACGTAACTTTGATGACGTGTGCCACGAAAGCGTTGAGTACAAACAAAAACTGCGAGATAAATGATTAACAAGGAACACCCAAAGCTCCCAAACTGTTTATCTATGCGCCAGAAAATCCTCAGCAAAACTCCAACGAAAAAAGAAACGCGAACACACGAAGAGCTATGTCAGAAACATAAACCAACATGCAGCTAATGGAAATTCAAAAGAATGATTTGCCAATGCCGAATGCGCGGAATCTAACAAAAGATTTCTACCTAAGATCCACAGCCATCAAAAATGGAAATAATGAGCTTACAACAAGTGAACGTGATGTGCTGGAAGTATGACGATCCCACTTTCACGACCTACTGAATAGGACGGATGAAGTTCATCCTATTCGAGCAATTGCTCCGTCAAGTGAGGAGATTTTTGTCCCTTACCCAACAATTGAAGAAGTGGAAGCTGCCATCAAAAAATTAAAAAATGGTAGAGCACCAGGTATCGATGGAATCCCTGCAGAACTATTTAAATAGTGAGGAGCAGCTCTGGTCTCACGTATATACGATCTGATTCTTGGAATCTGGGACCAAGAAGAACTGGATGGAAGCTGAATGGAAAACAGCTCTCATTGTTCTGCTACATAAGAATTGTGACCGGTTGCATCACACTGTTGAATACTGCATATAAAATACTAGCTAATGTCGTACTAGCTCGACTCATTCCCTTCGCCGAATCTATCATCGGTGACTATCAGTGTGGTTTTCGTTCCAAACGGTCAACCACAGATCTTTTACCTTGAGGATGATTTTGGAAAAATGTTGGGAGTACAACGTCAACATTCACCAGCTCTACGTTGATTTCAAGCAAGCATCATCCGCGACAACCTCTGGTCCTCATATTTCTTGGTATCCCAACGAAACTTGTTTCCATGTGCAAACTTACAACATCACTTTCTACTTAATTATTTACTGTTGTTATATATGTTATGTAAACAAAATTCAACAACAAAGTTTCAAATCGCGCGCACCTTTTATGACATGGTATAAATATATATGCGAAATGAACATCAGAAATTTGTGTCACGTCCCGGGTAAAAAGAATAGACCAAAACATAGCCCTATATTCTATTTGACGCCGAAAAGACACCCAAATATTAGTATAGGCCGATAACAAGCCGAAAAGGCGCCGATAAGCAATAATATTAAATGTATTAATAGTTAAAACAAACCGAAAATGTACCGATATTATCATTATATTCTATTTGACGCCGACAAGACACCCAAATGCTAGTAAAGGTCGAAAACAAGCCGAAAAGACGCCGATAATATTGGCATTATATATATTTTGTTCAATAATTTATCAATTTATTTTGCATTATTTTTTAAAAAAACCTTTAGAACAACTTGTTATGCCCGCCAAATTATGCGATATTTAACAGGTAGCATTTTATAAGAAATCTACGCCAACTCTAGAACAACAAACAAATAGTAGAAACTAAATTCGTGTGCAACCAACTTTTCCATTTTTCATGTATAATACGGCTACATTGCATTTTTCCATTAACCAAACAATCAGTATACATAATCTTCGGACTTCCTGTAAAAACCTCAAAGGCATAATAGTTTTTTTTATATGTTTGAGTTCTCTCTATTTCAAATTTAATTGTTATATTTCATCTCTTTGCTAAATAAAACGAAACGGGAGAGTTCATTGCGACCAACAATCAATAATTCTTTTTTTTACTTTATTTGTAATATTATAAATACAATATAGTTATTTATTTATCTAGAACGAAAAGTGAAACTTTAAAGTACGAGCTAGTTGTTTACTAGTGAGAATTACTAGTGAGTACCTTTAAAAACACTTTTCGTTTGAGGTAAATACAAAATTTTATTTCATACTGGAAATTTAATAAAATAAAAAGAAATGAGCTTTAAATTTTGTTCAAAAAGTTGAACTTTAACGTCCTAGGACTTTATAAAATTTTGTAAATTTTTGTATTAGCTCTTATGATTTTTTTCTAATTTATTGCTTAATTTGTATTCTTGCGTACCTAAATATTTGATTTTTGAACAAAACTTATCAAAGCAATTGTGATTATAATTTGAAAATAATTATAATATAAAATGAAAACAAATTTTGAATCTGTAGTACTAACTAGGCCACTAAAATACAATTTTGCGGACTCTAAACAGTTCTAAAAGTAATCATTTTTCGGAGCTAATACTAAAAAAATATTTATGAGCTTGGTTGAGTTGCAACTATGATTTAAAATAAAAATGTTATTCTCGAAATCGAGATTTAAAAATAAATCAAAAATAAATTAATTAATTAAACTCTAACTCTAGGGTTAAGAGTAATGTTGGTAGCCTAAAAATAAAATTGTGATTTTTTGTAGATACGTGATTCAAAAATTGAATTTTTTGTTATGATCTTTTTTATTTGCAAAATGAAATACCTTTTTGTTAAAGGAAAAAATATATATAATATAAGTTTGTAAAAAGTAATTTTTCCTTATTGTGAAATAAAGTTTGGAAAATGTAACAAAAAAAATATTTTTGCTGTTGTTAATAAATGTGATTTGAAAGAGACTTAAAAGGAAAAAAAGAATATAAAGTTTATGTTTATTCTTTGTGCAGTTAGATTGGGTTAACGGAAAAGATTTGCCATAAGAAGGCAAACGATTTCATCAAATTCCTATTGTTGGTTTAGACACAAGGAGTGTTTCTAAAGCATTAAACTAAGTGTAGAGATACTACTACGTCTACTCACTAACCTATCCAAATTAAAACCTATATAATTATGTCATAAGGGAATTCCCATGACGAAATTTCTTTTATCAAAACAAAACAATAATAAATATGTAGACAATATTTCATATGTTTACAATTATAAGCAAGCGAAGTTTTATGAACTATATATTATTCAAAGTATGTCATCATATATTATGTTTCAAAACATTGGAATTAATTTTAAATAAATTTAAATAAAAAAAGGTAAATACTTTTGATGATTCGCATTTTATTGCGGGGAAAATATTAAATAATTAAACTGAAATATATTATATGTACATTTTGTTATAATTGCATTATTTTACATAATTAATTGAAAATAAAATATATTGATTGATTTAAGTGGGGATTATGTAAATTGAAATTTAAATCAAAAAATTGTATAAAAGAAATGATTTGAACAATAAACAGGCAGAATCAGTTTGAATTTAAATCGTGTTTTTTTACTTTCTCTGATCCTCCTGACGACCTCCGTTGACGCACGTCAAACGGGTCTAACGGTTTCTTCCTTGGTGCAAAGTTGTTTCGGCAAAGTGTATCATTGAAAAGCCGGACTGTTCTGGACTTACGGACTTCTAGACGGGTAGTGTTACCATATCTTTTGTAGTATATTTTACCACCAACAAAAGTTAAAGTCAATATAATAAAATACGGAGTCAGATCGGAATAATGTACAAATGTCGTTCACTCACGATATCGAGAACGATCTTATGGTATACGCTCAGCACATAAGGATTAAATTCGTAAGAAACACACAGTCTGGAACCACCACAACATGATTTAGTGTCTAAATGGAAATGTCGTCAAACTCGTTGTAATCGAGATACAAACCAAATCAACTCAAAACATAAACGCAAAAGAAAAGGTACGTGGAAAGGTACATATATATCATCACATTAAGTAAATGGATCTTTCTGTGGCTTATTATCAAGACAACATTCAAGACACAAATAACGTAAGCTTATTCATCTTAATTTTTGTTAACTTACTATTGTTCTGTTTTAATTGGTTTCGAAAAGTGTAAATAGGTTATAAATTATAAAGTGTTGAATTAGAGATCGTTCTTTTGTAGAGTCCGCGTTGAAAAGGAAAACCGTAATACATTCTTTTATAGTTAAATTTATAAATCCCTTGGATAATAGATGCCTTAGGCATCTATACCAAACGTGGAAAGGTCCGACGTTTCAAACTTCAGCTTCTGGATTATTTTTTCAAATTATTTATTTTTTTTCCACAATCTAAAAGTAGACGTTTCAAAAAACATAATGATTAATTTTTTGGAAAAAGTTTATTTTCTTAACTTCACTATTTGTCAATTTTACGGGGTAATAATACCCCTACTAACCTTCGAAAATTCACAAATAGTGAAGTTAAGAAATTAATCATTTTCCAAAAAACATAAAAAAAACATTAATTGTCCCGTAAAATACTTTACAACATACAATTGTCTTAACTGACGAATAAATCTCCAACAAAAAATAACTTTAGTAGCTAGCTCGAAAATTAAATGTTTCTAACCATCAACTCTGTAGGTGCAGTTGATAGCGTGTTTACCAAAGATTTGAACTCATGGTATTGATAAGGTTACGAGTTCGAATCCCAGCCGAAACACGTTTAGAAAAAGTTGTTTTAATTTAATTATAACTGTAAGATTTATACATATAAACCCAAAAACTGATTTCGAATTGAAAAATTCTTATGATTCATAAACATACTTGACACTTTGTCGCAAATTGATTTCTAATTGATTGGAAGCATTCAATAATAATAGCACAAGTGACTTAGGATTGTACGGGGTAATAATACCCCTACTAACCTTCGAAAATTCACAAATAGTGATGTTAGGAAATTAATCATTTTCCAAAAAACATAAAAAAACAAATAAAAAAAAACCATAACTATCCCGTAAAATACTTTACAACATACAATTGTCTTCACTGACGATTGTATGATTAATGTTTTTTTTTTGAAAAACTGTTTTCTATCAGGTGAATTTTCGTGTGAAAATGAGGTCACTTGTTTGGTTTAAAATCAAAATTAAACGTAAAAATAAATATTTTGATTTCAAAAAAATACAGCCTATTAGGGACATAATCAGGTACGTTTTCACCAAATTGTGTGAAAAAAATTTTTTTTGTGGGAGATAAAAATTAAAAACGAAAAGACCTTTTTTTCTCAGTTTTCTCTATTTTCACGGCAAATTTTAGGTTATATGAAAAAATGGCCGACATGGCCGAGACCTTTTTATTACCTACAACTTTTACTTTAAATTTTTTTTGATAGAAGGTCTAGTTTCGCTGAAAATCATGAAAAACCATTTTCTACCCCTAAAAGCTCATCCCATTTCACCCCCGTAGGTCGGATCACCTTTAATTTATGTTTTCCATTATTTGCGCAATATTTTCTTATTTATCCAATAGTTTTCATCCTGCTACTAATTTTTTCAAACGTAAAAGCACAAGAGCTTTTTTTTATCGAATAAACTTTCATTTTTTACGAAAACTATAGTTTGCTTAGGAATTTAACGAGAACAAACGAACTGATAAAAACGCGACAGCAAAGCTGGAGCGTTTTTATCTAGTACGTTTGTTCGAGTTTAAATTGCTAAAAAGCAAACTAGTTTGAGTTTATAAAATGAAAGTTTACCCGACCCTAAAAAAAAGATCGAGTGATTTTTGGCTAGATAAATTGACGATTCCATGCACAGACGCTTCTAAATCAAAAGCCAACTTAATTTTAAGCTAGACGAAGTTTTATCAATCAATATCAAGCTGGAGAGGTTTTTATCGCTGTAAAAAAGGATGCACCTTTTTTATGATGTTAAAGTGACAAGACAAAAACAAACAAATAGGCATTTTATTATAATAGTGAATTTATCCTCAAAAAAAGCTAATTTGACTGGTCTATAATGCTAACTTCGATAAATAAAACTCTTTCAACAATAATTAAAACTTTCTTTTATTATAAAAAACTATAGTGTTTTATAAATCGGTTGACATGTCATTTTAAATATTTATACATTTTGACATTTTAGAACCTTAACAAACTCTACTATCGATTAGAGAAAAACAAAGTTAAAATAGTGACGTCACACTTTACTATGACACTTTAACTATATAGTTTTAAAACGATGGTACATCTGTCATCCAGTAAATTTTTTACTATGTGGTTAATTTTGAAACGACATTTGGTAGAGTAAAGTTAACCACGGTTAACCACAGTTAATTTTAAGCGAACTACAGACGATCCGAAGGTCGGACAGATTTGGTTGGATTGGATGTAAAATCGGATAGTGTGTATGCATGTCTTTCCGATAAAATTAAGTTGGATGTGTCGGGTGAAAATGGAAGACGGATGGAAGACGTCTTGGAAAGCGCTAACTGATTTCCAAAAGGTAATAAGAATTATAAAATTAATGCATAATTCCTACTTTAATATGTGTCACAACAACACACAAAAACCTTTTAAGACCATGGTCCCACAATAACATGCGTTCTGCGGTGTTTTTGGACGCAACTCATTGTTTTTTTTATATTTTGCTTTAAAGAAGGGATAACTAAATAATAAATCCTATGTAAACTATGATATAGGCCAACATTATACATATATTAAATTATGACAGGCCAATTTAGGCGATATGACCATGAATAAATAAAAAAAATTATCATATGAAACTAATGTACCTTTTCAATAAATTTTCTTGAAACCCTAAGATTCGATTTAATAATTCATAAATCAAAATTCTAAACTTGTTTTTAATAATAAATTGCAAATAATTTTAAATTAAACGTAAATAAACATATTAAGAAAATATAAGAAAAAGCAATACAACTTACAAGTCTTTTGATTGTCTTAATCCAACTAAAGTTGTTATTAATGGTGGTGTTGATGATTTTATTTCTTTTACTAATAAATTATTATTATTATTATTATTATTTATATTTTTATTATTTTTATTATTTATAAAATTTAAATTAATATTACGTTGAGCTACTGGAAATATCATATGTTGTTGTAATAGTGATGGTGGTTTCAATTGTAATTTTAATGTATCTGTTGCCGATGGTGTTTTATTTGTTTCTGTAAATAATAATAAAGAAAAAAAGTTAAAATTAACAATTACATAACCAAAATTAAAATTAAAAAAATAATAGTAAAAAAACCTAACCTTCAATTTTTTTTTTTTTCAAATAAAATTAAATTAAAGATGTTTAGTTATATTTACAAGTATAAAGTTGATGGAGAATAAATCTTGATTAAAAACAAAATAAATTTTAAATTATATATAATTTAATTTTATATTGAATTTAATTAGTTTTGAATTCATGTGTAGCTATACGTCGTCTATACAAGAGTTAATTAGCAGGTTGAACAAAAAAATATAGTTTTAATATTCTATAGCAATTACGTTTGACATGTTACAATTATTATGTTTGAATATTACTATTTTGAAAGAATCCGTATGTATGGTGGGCGCCGTATATAGTCTCTTTTGATTTATACGCTATAAAGTCTAAACATTAAAAAAATAATTAAGATCATTTTGATTTAATGGGGATGTAAGTAGTATATGATATTAATTATGGTAATAGAAATATGAGTTTTGTGTAGTAAATATAAAATTAAAATATTATGGTAATGACATTGGAATGGTTGATGGTAGAGTGTATATATCCTTCTTTTATGCAAAGGTTTTTATGTTTGAGCTGTGTAATTATTAGTCTGTTATTAGATCATTTACCGAAGTAAAGGTTATGAAAATATGATAGACAATTATATGAGGTGGAATTTTGAAAAAAGAAGTGATGGATATTTCAGATCAAGGATATCAGATCCCATAAGCCGAACGTACCATCGTATCCTTTGTTACTTTTATTTCCTAATCTATCATTTCAGTCACAATTTATTTTAATCTATTAAAAGCAATAAAACTTTCTGTTATGAGAAAAAGTTTTGTTGAATTTACTTTATCCTATATAAGGCAAATCGTATAAATTATAAAATCAAATAAGTTTTTTATACTTATTCTTGCAAATTAATATCAATCACACACAATCAATCAAACAATGGAAATTATAAAATTAAATAAAAGAAAAAAAATATATTAAATTAAATAGTTATAACCTTGATAAGTTTTTTATTTATTGCTTTATTCTAAAATAAGAAATAATAAAAAAAATTGCAATGGAGATTAGATTATTAGTGATTTTGTAATTTTGATTTTAATACTCAGTTTAGTTATATGTCACATATAGTGACACTTATACGGCTTCAATATGTTTCTTTGACATATTGTTTCATATTCGTATTGGCCTAACCTAACTATGTAACGAGTTTATGGAAATGGAAAAACTTAATGGTAAATCCTCATTCCCTACGATGACTAACAGAAGTTATGGTTGTCGACATAATGGTTAAAAATCATACAAATAGGATATTTTTCTGGAAAGATTAGTAATTTATCTTGGTTAAGCTTCGTTGGATACGGGATGCAGAAGGTAAACAGATGGTAACAACAAATACCAAGAAGCAAAAACAATTAATGATACAAAATATTTTGATCACCGGTTTGGAACATCATTTACCATCAGGGGTTATGATGGATGAGCTATAGATGTTTCACTAGTTTTGTTTATTTCTTACTTATATTGGCAAATGTCATATTTTATTACATAATAAGAGTTATTATTTTAGTTTTAGCAGTGGGATATCACTAGCCAAGGTCATATCTTAGGGGTGCTGGTGGATGAACTCTATTCAGTCAAGGGTAGCCCCTCAATCTTAGCTATGGAGTATTCCTTGATGATGCCACGTTATTGCTTAATAGAGGAATCGCTTTCATATGTCTTCTATGTGCTTTAATCATTGAGGAAGGAAGTGCGTCGCATCATGATATATTGGCCTATGTCATGTATGTGATAGGATCTATTGTGTACATACTTATCCCTTCTATAAAAAATGTGAAAAAAAAACAAATTCGCGTCCATCAACACCTTACACCGCATGTTGTTGTGGGACCTTGATCTTAAAAGGTTTTTATGTGTTGTTGTGACACATATTATAATTCGTACTACACAACACATTTTATTAAAAAAAATCCGAAATTATTATCTTTTCTGACGTTTAAGTAAATTATAAATGTCAAACTAAATTTTAATAGGAATACATTTGACAATAATTTTTTATGATCAGAAGCAGGGGCCCACACAAGAGAGGGGACCGACTCCAGATCGCCCCCTCCCTCTAACCGATCATTTTGTTTTTATTTAAAGTTAGGCATTGTTTAGTTTTAACCAGAATAAATGAGAGATTAACGACTCTGAATTTCAGAAGGTAGGCTGCTAAATAGGGAACTAAGGTTGGTGAATATTTTTCAATTTTCTTTGAGGATTTTTTGAAGGTTAATTTTAAAGTTTTGCGGAATAAAATTATCACAGAAGTATTACGCTGGAAAGGCATTCGATAGTGCCAGACTCTGTTAAAAAAATAACTTTGAAAAGTGACAGTTCCAGAAATTACACACTTTGTCACTCGAGCCGTAAAGCTCGTCACTCGAGCCGCTATTGATACTCTGGTGTAACGCGTGAAGTTTGTAGGCTCAGGTAAAATCGATTTGATCTAAGCAGACTTCGGTTTATCCATATTGTATTTGTAAAATACCATAAATCCACGACATACAAGTAATCAAGCTCATTAGTAACATTTGAACTGTCGATCAATTTAACAGCTTCTCTGCTCTATAGAATCAAAACACTTCAAACTACTTATGTATGCTGCACTTCATATCGTCTGCTTAGAGTGTAAACCTGCTAAATCCATTTTTATCGTTATAACATTTTTTGTAAGATGAGATGAGATTCTCGTTTATTCATTCTATAATTTCCATCCCTGACCTACTTAAATATACATTTTGCATTGTCGTAATTTTACATTTAACAGATCACCATACAAATAACTTTTTGCCTCACCCTCGGTCATAATATTCTGTATAACATCAAGGTTATAATAGTTTTTGTCATATATTTGAATTCTCTCTAAAACGTTTCGAATTTTATTTGTTTTCTTTTATTGTCATTCAGCTTAAATAAAAACAAAGCAAAAGAGATGACAATATGTGATTGATTGTAAACCAAAATGAATAACGAGCATCTGTTTCATGTAGATCAACTTTCCTTCTTTCTTGTTTAGAGTAATAAAGGATTATATAAGGAAAAACATTTTTAAATTTATGTTGAGTTGTGTTTAGAACTTAAAACAAAATTTATGTAAAATTTTAATAAAACGAAAATGTTATCGTGCCACAAGTGTTCTAATAAAATTTAAAAAAATGTAAAATAAATTATTTGTTGTGTATTATTTAAATTAAAATTTGCTATTTATTTGTGAATAAAATAGGAAAAAATGAATATCAATCAAAGATGTGTTATGAATTGTTTTGATTTTAATAAATAAAAGATTCGTTGACAGACAACGGAACTTAATAATATGTTGTGACACAGGTATATAAAGATAAATAATTCTCAATATTGTGTTCTGTTGGAAGCGATAAATACTTCATACGTTTTTTCATATAAAATGTAGCAATTTGAATTATGGATATGTAATTGGAACCTATTCTGGAATAAAACCCAAAACTACAATTGCGTTAGGATAAATTTGTTTCTTAGGTGGTTTGTGATAGGAGGTAAGTATGTTCGAAGAAAATGTTTGGGGGTAAATAGATGGAGGTTGGCTATACATTATACCCCTCTAGGAAAGCGGTGGAAACTATTCTAAAGAAATTACTGAAAAACATAAATTTTGTATTAGAGCCACCCTAAGGTTGGAGATAGGGGGTATGTAAATTCGGGAAAAAAGTTCGAGTGAAAAATAAATGGGATTCTATCATACATTTGCCCCTCTAGAAGCAAACACTAGGCATCTGTAGTGAAATTTGCACTTGGTTCTAATATACCATTCTTATAAAAATATTTTAGAACCCCAGGTATTAGAGTTCATTTTTGGCGACTGAAAAATTGCGCAGCAGTCATTCGAAAATTAGACCATTTTTTAATGACTGTCAAAATTGTACCAATAAACTTTATAAAGTTATGGGGTCATTACGTCATGGACACCAATGATGCGTTTTGTACGTTGAATGTATTTACAATAACTTATAACAACAGCACTTTGTCTTTTGTAATTTATTTGTACAATGATATTTAAATTTTAGTTAAATTTCTATGTAATGATTTTTATAATTCTATAAAACACTTTCATGAATTTCGATTATTAATGTACATACGCACGGATTTTTACAATTCACTTAAACTTGTTAAAATGTAAAAACTTCGAGAAAACTCGATAGCATGTAAAAGAAAGAATGAAATTTCTTTGTAAAAGAAAGAATGAAATTTCTTTGTAAAAGAAAGAATGAAATTTCTTTTATTTTACCGGCAACAAAAAATGGCAACGGAAATTGCGTTTTTTGCATATTCAAACCAGTGGTAATTTTTTCTGATAATCTTATTCGTCGCCTTAAAATATGTAATTTCAAATGCTGTATGACATTCAAGTTTTTTTTCAAAATGCGCCACGAAAAATGGAAAATGACAATTTTGAAAGATTTATGTCTTGTTTTCGCACCAAACAAAAATTTGAAATCTCAAATGATGCGTTCTTGGCCTTAGTGTGATCCGTAATTTCAAATGATGTAAAGTGTTAAAGTTTTTTTTCAAAATGGCGCCTCGAAGATATGGAAAATTACTAATTTGTAAGATTTAAGTCTTGTTTTTGCTGCAAACACAAATTTCTCAAGCTCTTAAGATCTCAAATGATGCGTTCTAGGCCTTAAAATGCCGGTAATGATACGTAATTTCTAATCTGTATGGCGTTCAAGTTTTTTCAAAATGGCGTCTCGAAAAAATGGAAAATGACGATTTTGCGAGATTTATGTCTTGTTTTCGCTACAAAAAAAAATTGAGATCTCAAATGATGCGTTCTTGACCTTAAAATGTTGTTAGTTGAAGAACACTACATCTCGTACGTCAAACGAACTGACGAGGGAAGATATTCCGTAGCACTTTCTAAAAAGCCAAATTTGTACAAACTTTAGGTAAGTCCTACATTTCAGCTCACCGAAGTTTCTCACTTTAGAGAAATGTCTTAATGAAAGGCCAGAACTTTATAAACAATACCGAGAATTCGAATATGTTTGAATAAAGAACGTTAAGTCACATTACTCCTGCTATACGTGGCGATCATATGTCATCAATTCGATTTGCACAAAGCCGACTGTGTTATAATAAATATGTTCATTATTTGACCCACTGGGTGTGTACACTCCTATCATATTAACTGCCAACCTGCTTATGCGCGCAATCTGGATGCTGCAAGAAATCGCATTGGTCAACTACCCTTCACCTTTCACTGTGCAACATTGGACTACCTACAAGAATGACCTGCGTAACCTTCACCAAGTCTCTATCCCTCGACTTATAACCACCACTTGTAATAAACTCCTCGAACTCCATGTACGATGCTAACAACTAGTGATACTATTCAATACCAAATAAACTTAATATATTCTAAATCTCGTGTGACCTATTTGAAAAAGGAAACAATTCCTCGACTTGAAATATGTGCAGCAGTACTTCTTGCTGAAGTGGTTAACAAAGTGTTATCAATCATGGAAGTATCCTTTGAAGGTTTACTTCTTTGAGCCGACACCAAAGTATCCCTTTTTCGAATTAAATTTGAAGCATATAAATATAATATAATAAATATAATAATTTGAAGCATACATATAAGTTTGTAGCATTTATCGCAAACCGAATTAAAAAAATTCAAGAGCTAACATTGCCAACGGACTGGTATTATATGCGTACCAACGATGAAAAATCCCGCCGACTTAGTGTATCGTGGACTAAAACCGTCACTATCATCACAAGCAAACGAGTTGGCCAATATCTAGCTTAGAAGAAGGGTGACAAGAAGCGACGGTGCTTGAGAAGCGCAAATCACTTACTTTCGGAAATCACCTAGATCGTAGCAATCTTCCGATGATCAATTTGTTTTTAATCGTTTTCATTCAGTTTTAACACTTTTTCGTGTAACAGCTTCTACAGCTTAGATTTTGTAATAATACCCGATATCTAAGTCAGCGGTAAATATGTTCATCGACAGTTGAACAAATCAACAGTTTATGATTGCGTTGGCTGTTTTCGAGCATAATCTTATATACGATATTAAGTTAAGGGTGATCTACCGTCCAATAGGGTGAACAAGTACGATTTTCAGTTCCCTATATTGGGAATTGATTTTTGGGGACCGCTTTTCTATATCCTATCCCTTAGATCTAAAGTACAACGCATATGTTACATTTGTCATTTTGTATCCTTTGCCATTAAAGCCACTCTTGAAATAGTGATGAATGTCAATACGAAATCTTTCATAGCGTGTTTGCGGCGCTTTGTTTCTCGATGTGGATGGATTATGTAGTAAAATATACTCTGACCAACGTCGTGTGAGCGCGTTCAGAACTTCAGGAACTGAAATGTTTTTTCCAGACTCAATCATTTCACGAAACTACTTGGCGTTTTTACATCCGAAGGATTACAATACCACCTCATTTACCAAAATTCGGTGATTTTTAAGGGAACCGATGTGAAAATTACTAAGTAACAATTTAGGCGAATCGTGAGCTCTTCTACTCTAACCATTGAGAAACTAACAACACTGACAACTCAATATGAGGCAATTCTAATTTCCCATCCTCTTACTCCCTTAACAAGAGCTTCTTGATCCTACCGATTTAACATCTGACCATTTTATTATCGGCGCTCCGCTCACCTCAGTTCCTGAACCTTTATTATTGGACTTAAACACGATTTTTCTGGAATCTGGATAATCATCCAGATTCCACAAAACTCAACAAATGATGCATCGGTTTTGGAATAGAGGGCACATCGAATATCTGTGGGAACTTTAACGTCAAGCTTAATGGAATCGAGTTTCATTTCTACTCCAAATTGGGTTCTTGGTTCTGATTCACGGCGATAATATTCCCCCTTTAAAGTGAAATTCAGGCCGGATTACAAAGGTACATCCTATTAAAGATGGTATCGTCATGAATTCTCAATGGGGACACATTTGGAACGGCTCACAATAGTTCGTCATCCCAACTTCCGGTTTGTCACTTCCGGTTAAAATTTTTTTTACTTTTTCTCGTACAACAGAATTTATGTTTGCTGGGATACAACTTCTTTCTTTATTATTTTTATAATTAGAACTACGCGAAATCTATAAAATTGGTTAGCCTTTAATTAAAGTATTTGATCGCTTGGCGCAAAGTCTATTAAATTGCGTCCTATTGATGTAATTAATAGGCCCAGTCTACATAACACTCGCCGGACTCCCAAAGTGGTGGGAATCCGCCGAGTGTTATGAAGACTGGGCCTATCAATTACATCAATAGGACGCAATCTAATAGACAGCATAGGGTTCAAAATCTAATCAGCTCCTTGTCATTCATGTTTGCATCTTTTTTCAAAGTATTATAAAAATTAATCTCCCGTTGACCGAGAATACCCATATATGTAGGACCCTCATTTTTTCAGTTTTTATAAGACCGAGTCCGTTTTTTTACTGCTAATAGTAATTTAATCAATAAGTGTGTAATGAAATAGTTTATTCTCAAGCAAAAGTTTAAAATTTGAGCAAGGCACGAGCGAACTTTTTAAATTTGCGAGAGAATAAAATTCATTAAACACGAATTGATTACAATACTTTATTATCTGACAAAGAATTATGTATTATATAAAATAAAAACGTTATCTTCAATTAAAACAATAAATCTTTATTGTTTTAATTGATAAATCAAATTTCTGATTAAAAAACCCCTGATGATAAAAAACCCTCATCCCATGCAATCAACCAAATTCAACTAAAAGAAATAAGAGAATTTAAATTAAAATTTGATTTTTGAACAAAACGTATCAAAGCTATTGTGATCATAATTTGAAAATAATTTTTATATAATCAAAACAATTTGACCAATTGGAATCATACTAATTGAATAGTGATAATTTTTTATAGGAAAATTTTCATTAGACAATAGGTTAAGTTCGTTAGGCTATAGGTTAGAAAACAATACAATAATACTGTTATGCCCGCCAAATTACGCGATATTTAACAGGTAGCAAATATAAGAAAACCTACAATCAACTCCAGAACAAACTTAAGTTCTGTATATGTGAGTTGACAGAATTAAAATTTCTATTAATAATCATCGGTACACCTGATTTTTTTTCTTTGACCCACTCGAAGCATCAAGGTTTTCAATAATAGTTTTTGATTATATATTTGCATTCTATTTACGTTTCGAATTTTGTTTTTTTCTTTGTTTTTATAAAAATGAAACAAAAATAATTGCTAACGTTTAAATTTCTCTCTTTCATATTATAATAAAACAGAGAAAGAAATGAATTGTTGCAATACATGAACATCTCCACTTCTTTTGCTTGTATTCCTAATTGATAAACGGGTGGTTCTTACTCTTGTTTATGTTTTATGAATCGATAGAAAAACAAGAAAAACGTTTTGGAAAAAAATGAAACAATCTGTTATTAACTGGTTTCGTTGTATTGTACGCAATCATATGCACGACGAGTTAAAGATATGTGCAATCAACTCTCCTACTCCCTCATGTTTATTTAATTTTTAAATATATAAAGAAGAAATACTCTTCAAATTTTTGAGTTGTAATTGAGATTTAAAATAGAAATCTTGTGCACAGTCAGAATAGAAATTTATAATAAAACTCAGCTCGAATTGTGTGTCGGTTTTTTTTTATACATATAATTAAAACCATTAAAATTAAATTTTATCGAGTTACAATTGAATGTTTCAAAAACTTGTGATAGAGTGGTTATATCCTCTGGGTATTAAATTGAGAAAAAAATTATTAGTATTTAGTTCTTGAAAAAAAAAATAAAATTTATTTAAGAATGGGAAAAGAAAATAATGTTTTGTTAGTAATATGTAAAGTGGAAACAAGTGTAGAAGAAAAAGGAAAATCAGAATAAAGAAAAAGAAATAGCAGTGCGGATTGGTGTAATCTAACAAATCTTTTATAGGGTGATGACTAATGAAATCATTCCATTCTGTCATCATAATTCATAGTGTTGATTTAGACACAAGAAATGTTTCCAACGAATTAAATTTGGGATTGAACTTATAAAAAAAAAGTCTAGAACCACCGGATTATGATTTAGAGCTTATGTGAAAAGTTCATCAAATTCGTAGTAAACGAGATACAAACAGCTTACGTATAAAATTATATTTTTTCTTGAATCATTCCGTCCAATGATGTATATCACAAAGATTTTACATAATATATCAATCACCTCAAGTAAACGGAATTTTTTTGGCTTATTACATCAAGACACCAATCAAGACCTTAAGTTAAGTTTATTTCTTTACTATTTTAAAATTCTTTAATTTTTGTTTGAGTGTTTTAGACCATCATGGTCTTGTACATGTAAATTAAATTATATTAGTGTTATGTTGGAGATCTTCCTTGTTAGAGTCCGTGCTTGGTCCGTACATTTATGTATCATTCTTAAAATTTTAAAACCCTTGGATAATAAACACCGTAAGTATCTATAATTAAAGTCGATTGCGACAGTACATACTATTATTATAGAAAAAACATACAAATAAAGCTGATGTTAATAAATGGAAGAGAATAAAGAAAATATGGAGGGGCTGAAATCTCAAAACTCTGAGAAATCAAGACTTCGGTCTGGGTTAAGGCTTTTGATATAGTTTTCGGCAAAAAACTGTTATGAGGACATGGTTTTTAGTCTTGGGCAGCGATATATATCAAACATAACTCTTTGTTAAAATACAAGTATTTTTTATCTCTGTTTAGAAATTTATTACAAAACGAGCACGAAACATCAATACGTTGCCGGAAAATTATAACAGACCATAAATTAACATAATTTAGTGAAAAGATGATACACTCAAAAACCTCTCCATTTAGCGTTTCGAGAAAATATTACAAAATCACAAATTCATATTTCTTTCAAAATTCAAAAAATATTGTAAAAATTAGAATAAAATCAAACTTTTTTCATAATTCTATAAATATTCCAAAAATTATTACAAAATCAAAGATTTAAGTTTTTTTCAAAAATTCTAAAAATATTGCAAAGATTATAACAAAATCAAAAATTGAAACGTTTTTCAAAATTCCAAAAATTAGAATAAAATCAAATATTTAAACTTTTTCTGAATTCCAATAATATTCCAAAAGTTTTTAAAAATTCAAACTTTTTCTAAAATTCTAAAAATATTTTAAAAATTATAACAATATTGTTGACGCCTCTGACTTGAGTAGTGGACTGTAAAGATTTTAAAATTGATGACATCAAATGAAGAGCCAGAGGATTATCAACGAATTTGTTGGATAATTAAAAAACTTGAGATGATAGAGCATGCGTGTCCAAATTATCACGCCTAATAAATAGTAACGAAGATCGATGAAACTGCGTGTCCAAATTATCACGCCTAGCAAATGACGAATTTAATGGATAGTAATGCGTGTCCAAATTATCACACCTAATATCTAGTAACGATAATCGAATTAACAAATATAATCGATAATAGTGCGTGTCCAAATTATCACGCCTGATACATGGTAACTATGATCGATGAGACTGCGTGTCCAAATTAACACGCTTAGCAAATAACAAATATAATCGATAATAATGCGTGTCCAAATTATCACGCCTAATAACTAGTAACGATGATCGATGAAACTGCGTGTCCAAATTATCACGCCTAGCAAATGACGAATTTAATGGATAGTAATGCGTGTCCAAATTATCACACCTAATATCTAGTAACGATAATCGAAGATAATGCGTGTCCAAATTATCACGCCCAGCAAATAATACGAGTAATCGAAGATAATGCGTGTCCAAATTATCACGCCCAATAATAATGCGAGTAATCGAAGATAATGCGTGTCCAAATTATCACGCCCAGAAAATAATACGAGTAATCGAAGATAATGCGTGTCCAAATTATTACGCCCAGCAAATAATACGAGTAATCGAAGATGATGCGTGTCCAAATTATCACGCCCAGCAAATAATATGGGTAATCGAAGATAATGCGTGTCCAAAATTATCACGCCTAGTAATAACACGACTAATCGAAGATAATGCGTGTCCAAAATTATCACGCCCAGCAAATAATAATACGAGTAATCGAAGATAATGCGTGTCCAAATTATCACTCCCATTAATAATACGAGTAATCGAAGATAATGCGTGTCCAAATTATCACGCCCAATAATAATACGAGTAATCATCACGCCTAACAAATAATACGAATAATCGATTAATAATGTTGTGTTGCCCAACATGGCGGCCACACAGACAACTCACTCCCTTTCATCATCATGGCAGGAACATAGACACAACACTGCACAAAAACACTTCACCACTGGCTTAATACAACAATTTATTTACCGATTTAAATTTACAATAGTTATTAAAATTATGTCTAACACATTTACATTTTTAATTTAAACAGATCAGGTCACATCTCGGTCACGAGACAACAGAACAAATGTAATGTCGTTTGCACAAATGACAACGACGAAGAGAGATTCTAAAAACTAAAAACTAATGTATAAATACATATTACAAAAGAAACTTTTACTTGCAGCAGCGCCACACATTTTCAACACAGAACAATTAGTGGATACACCAATAAACCTTAATGGAACAATTACGCCAAAAATCTCAGAAGTGGTGAAAACGCGAACTGAGCTTAAGTTAAAGGAAAAAAAATGTCAGATTGACATTACAAATAACAACATCAACAAACTAAGGTAACAATATTTAAATTTTTATCAAATCCTATATAATTATTAATTACCTTTTTGGTTCTTACAGCTAACTTCAATATATATATATATATATATATATATATATATATATATATATATATATATATATATATATATATATATATATATATATATATATATATATATATATATATATATATATATATATATATATATATATATATATATATATATATATATATATATATATATATATATATATATATATATATATATATATATATATATATATATATATATATATATATATATATATATATATATATATATATATATTAACAGCGGAAGGACATCAACGCTGGATTCACTAAAATTTGGTAAATCAAATTTATTTCTAACTAAACTTTTTCTGTATTTTTAGGACGACATGATCCAGCGTTAACAAATATTAAAAATCGAAACTTTTTTCAAAATTCCAAAAATTATAATAAAATCAAAAATTTAAAATTTTTCAAAATTCTAAAAATATACCAAAAATTCTTACAAAATCAAAAATTGAAACTTTTTTCGAAATTCTAAAAATATTCCAAAAATTATTACAAAATCAAATATACAAACTTTTTTCAAAATTCCAAAAAGATTTCAAAAACTATAACAAATTCAAAAATGTCCATGTTCAGTTATGTACATTCATACAAATAACTACACTTTTTTTTCCAAAAAAATTGGTTAAAAAATAAATGAAATAATTTTTTTAACACACTTGACAATATTTTTTTGACAAACTTATAATACCATAATTCTACATAATAATAATAAAATTGCATCGTACAAATATATTTCATGTCATACAAATAAGTAATTTTATTTGTTTTTTTTTTTTGCAAAAAATGGTAAAGAAATAAATAAAAATTTTTCTTTTGATACACTTGACAAACTTATAATACCATAATTCTCTAAAATAATAATAAAATTTCATTTCATACAAATAATTAATTTTATTTTTTTCCAAAAAATTGGGTAAACAATTAAACAAAAATCTTTCTTTTGACACACTTGACAACATTTTTTTGACAAACTTGCAATAATCTAGTTTTTGATTTCACATACCAATCCCTACCATCTAGATTTCTCCAAATTCAATGTACCTATATGAGAATTTGCTATTTTGACACACTTAATGATTTTTTGACACACTTCCGAAACAGTTATCGAACACTGCGTCCTTTCGGACCTGTCCCTTGAGTATACCTTTTGAAATCCCTCCAGCGTTTTTCGAGATTTAGTAGATAATGACGGCCGGCCGGCAGACAGACATACATTTTTTTGTTGCTTTTTTAGAATAAGTAGGTCCTAAAACGTCGAGAAATGCCAAAAAAAAGTGGGGGTAAGAATTTTACTTTTGGCTCATGAATGTAATACGTAGGTCTTTCAGACCGAAGTAATTTATTTGGTATAACTTATGTTTAATTGAACGTTAGAATAAATAATAAACAATCAATTCACAGCCTTAAACTAACGGTTAATAAAAAATTTTCATTGCCGTTCAAACTATTACTTTTGTAGGATATATTCATTGATAATTCCCATTGTATTAAAAATTGACATGCAAAACAAAATTCTAATAACCCATCAACTACACAATTTATCATATAATAAATTTTTTTCTTTTAAATTAATCAATAAAATAATTATATTCAGATTTTATTTATACCAAAAAAATTATATTTCTAAATGATATACATTCTAATTACATCTGACATAATATTGATTAATTATAAATTATAATCAATCTATCAAAATTATATAACACATAAGAGCATAACCTCAAATCATAAACGTTAAGATTAATATGTAAAAACATCCCACACAATCGAACAATTGGTAACATATTCCAACCTTCATTTTTTTGGCATATTAATTGAACCCAGTAGCAGCCAATCAGTAACAGTAAGTAGCCTTCAAATTTTTAATAGAATAAAAAAAAAATTATCATTGATTATTTTTTTGTATTACCAGTATGCTATTTACTTGCGATTGCCTAGTGTGACGGCGGCTTTCGCTAAATATAAAATTAATCTTTATTTTTTAATTTCTAAATTTCTCATAATAAAGCAAGCATATGAGCAAAGAAGCATAGAAAAAAAAATAATTAAATTATGTCTGTTGTTCGTTCCAATATGTGTATGATCGTGACATTTGAAAAAGTAACAGAAGAAAAAAAACAATATTCATTTGTTTATTGTGATTCAATTTTCTCATGTAAATTACGACCCGATTTGGTGTATTTTTTGTTTTTGTCACATGAAATTGGATATGTGCCAACAATGATTTGTATCTTTTGCGGAATTCTGATGCATTATTAATTACATTTTATGAACTCTAATTCTGGAAGTTCTGATGATATTTGTTGTTGATAGTAAATAACGGTAAGATATTCTTAGCATGTGAAGCATAGTGAGACTATACCTTAACAGCTGCTAAAACAATTGGAACAATTTTACGAACGTAGTATTTTATGTCCAGAACAATTCCTCCCAAAGACTTTCTTGGCCCGAGGATATGACATAGACAGAAACAGCCCGTTGCCGTACCATGAAAATGAGTTTTCGTTGTTAAAAAACTAATCTTTCTTCAACCATATAAAGCAACAAGTTGAATTCCGAATGGAAGCTACATTTGCCAGAATTCAACTCTATGAAACATTTGCTCCACCGTCTTTACCCTCTACCTCAAAACTGCCACCTGCAAGTTTAGTAGCAAGCACTCCACCAGCATCCGCTCTTCAAGTTCACGCCATTAGTCCTAAGATTATTCCTTTTTGGTATGATAAACGAGAACTTTGGTTTATTACGCTTGAGACTAATTCTCCCTGGGCAACATTAAGCCCCAGCAAGCTAGGTACAGTTTTGTACCTGGCACAATGGACCTTCGGTCGTTAGATTTTACTCTGCTCCAACCAGACACAGCTAACCTAATAGGTTTAAAAAGGCTCTTCTAGCCCGTCTATCAAGCAGCCCTTCAAATTGCTTGCGAGACCTAGGAAATAAAAACCCTCACAATTTCTTAGGGATTTAAGTGCTGAATCGGGTCTCTTCCCAGAAAAAAGGTTACAAAATATATGGGAGGAAACATTTTTAACGTCTGTGCGGACCGCTATCGTGGTAGACCAGGCTGACTTGCCGAAGATTATCGTGATAGCTGACAAAATGTTGATCACAAAGGATCACAATGGTTGGTCCCCATCAAGAGCGGTAGATAGTTTTGCCGCTCCTTTTTCTTCCTACTCCAGCGAGGACATGGCCTCATTCCTTTTTTCGTACTCGGAGTAGATCCAGGGATCGAAACGACTACAATAATTTACGACGTAATCGCCCCAATCGCCATAACAGATTTCCCGTGCGCTCATGGTACAAGTCGAACATCGAAATGTTCGATGGTATGTGCAATTACCTTCACTTCTTCGGGGATAACGCTAACAAATGCGACCCCAAATGTAAATTCTATCACCAAAATGTCCAAGGGCCAAAACCACCATTTGGGCCAAAAAGGTCAAAGGGGATAACGCTAACAAATGCGATCCCAAATATTAATTCTATCACCCAAATGTCCAAGGGCCAAAACCACCATTTGGGCCAAATGGGCCAAAACTACCGGGCCATTTTATTTACTATTAAACAACTGATTTTTTTAATCAAATTCACTAATTTTCTTTTCCCGAACTAATAAGAAAAAAAAACAAAAGAAAAAGCCAAACAAAAGAACAACAAAATATACTAAAACAAAAATCCGCCCAAAAAAACAAACAACCACCACCGTTTATTTTATAACCGTCTTATTCCAGTTTCAAAACTCAGTCTCGCCTAACAACAACTCACCAAAGTTTACACCTCGGTGTTATCTGAACCGTACCTTGAATGCTCTTAACTGGAAAAAAAAATCAAAATTAATATGAGGCAGAAGAATAAAAAAAGTTTCCAGAAATCCATTAAACTATGGGAAGTTAATGTTTCCCATAGCTAAAAACAGACTTTATCAGATTTCGAGAAAGAAATAAAATCAGTTTAACTCAGTTTCAGTTTCAATATCAGTTTTTATGTGAAAAAGAAAGAAATTGGATAATTTGGAAAACGTTTTTGCACGGATTACAAAAACGAAACATTTATTTAATCAGAATTTAACTGAATAAACATGTTTTGGTAAATTTGGCAAAATTTTGGTAAAATTGGCAAAACAGAACCATGGAAACGGTTTTAATTTAAATTATGGATATTTTGAATTATTAGCAAAACTGAAACTTTGGTAGATGGTTTTGACATATGGGTCTAATGTCATGGGACATAAAAATTTTTGGATTGAAATCTGGAAATGGGCACATATTGTGACGAAGGAAAGTAAGAAAAAAGTAAAAAAAAATTATGTTCCGAAATATCATTCGTTACAGACATTAAAAATCGATCGACTAAACTCCTTGTTCACTCTTGCCAAAATCTCCACTTTTCCTACGCTCTCGCTAACAACTGACGAAATTACTGATGCTCAGTTCAATGATCTTGAACTGAAGGAATTAGTGGACATTAGTCCCACACTAAAACTCCAAACAATTCCAGCATCGCTAGGATAATTTTTAAAACTCTTTTATGAGATACTTTAGGGAATATTCGCCCATTTATTCCAAAGCAATTTGCCAAGATGTCTTTGACAGTTTTTTAATTTATCCCACCCAGGAGTTCACAGTTTTGTCAAACTCCTAACTGATAAAGTCGTTTGGCCATCCATTAAAAAGAATGTACGAAAAATGGACATACTCAGTCATCTTTGGGTCACTATCCCTCCACTTATCAGAGATTCGCTCAGATTTATATAGATATTATTATTGACCCACTCCCTACTTCTGAAATGCTATTGGGTCACAATTATTGACCGCTATACTTGATGGGCTGAAGTCATTAGCTCTTAGCATAGGTAGAATCAGCTCCTTACTCCAATTGGATTGCTCGCTTTGGAGTACCTACCTTTAGTAATCGTCACTGATCAAGGCTTCCAATTCGAATCTAATCTCTTCAACGAGTTTTAAAAACTTATCGATTTCAAACGTAAATACATCATAAGTTACAATCCAAAATGTAACTACCTCATCGAAATCTTCAATAATGGTCTACGACAGGATGGACTGGACACGAATATTACCCAATAGTATTAGGATTACGAATCACTTTCCGAGAAGACTTTCAATATTCGTCTGATGAGTTACTATACGGTACTAACATTCGTCTCCCAGGTGAATTCTTTAACGAGAATTCCACTTTTACACCTCAACCTAAATTGGTTTCTCCATGCTTCAAGATAGGATTCTCCCAAAGTTTTTGTTTTCAAAACATTCGGGTTTTGTTCGCATGTCTTCGTGCGTACCGATTTAGTACGCAAACCGTGCGTACCGATTTAGCATTCGTACTCGTACACTAGCTTCATTCGTGCGCCGGCACATTAACCTTCTCATTTTCTCTGATTATATCGTCTAATCTTTAATGCCACTAGAGGGGAGAAGGTGTGGTGAGAGCTTCCAGTTCCATAAAAAAATAATATTGATGTAAATATGATAAAAATATTGGTTTGTCTAAACCAATAAGACTATATAAGAAAGACTATACATAAAATAATTTTTTTTGCTATTGAATCAGCGTTACAAATTAATTTAAATTTGTTGTTGGAGGAGAAAATCCAGAAATATTTTATTATTTTATTACTTTAAAGAAGATGTTAGAAGCCATGCTATGAGTATAAAAGCAGCATGACAATCAATGTAAGGCAATTGCATTCGAATTGTTATTTGAGTGAGCTGGTTAATTCAAATTATAGTTATTTCAATTATAAAAATAGAACAAGTGAAGCGAACAAGTGGTATGTATAAAGTAGCAATAACTAATACAGATTTAGTTATTGGAGAGGTCAAACTAATTACTGGGAGATCTACTGGAGAAGCAGAGAGTGGTCAAACGGGAAGTATTTAGCGGGTGTTCTAGTGTAGAAGCTGATGATTGCAGCTAACTAAATTAGGCAATTATTGTAAAGTCGTAAAATAAATATCAGAGATCCTTCAACAGCAGATTACTGTCTCATTATTTATAAAAAGTTCCTCAATAATCCAAAAGAACCGACGCAGAGTCGTAACAATATAATTTGTGCGCTGGGTAACTTTGTACATTTATCATTTTTTTATTCGTGTAAGCCACCATAATACAAATAATTCAACTACTGGTGGCAAAAAAAGAAAATATGCCTGAAAAATAAATGTTACTTACTTCAGATTGGTTATTTCTTAACCACGCTTTGATTAGCTATGGCATACCAAATACCAAATTTATAACATTTGAAAAAACCTTAGTTAAAGCTGGTGCAAGTTCTTTTAAAAGTGTTCTTAGAATAATAAGAGAAATGTTGTCAAGGCTAGAGATGTTAAACCCTAACTCCTAAAAAGTGTATTTAGGATATTTTTAGCTGTTTTCGAAACTGAGTGGATTGATTAAACCACCGACAATGATAGAGGGATAGGAGATTTGGTTCCAGAATTTAAAGACGTAATAACAATTTTAAAAACTTCTGTCAGAAATTGATAATCGAAAGTTGTACCGCTTTCACTCTGTCAATTTCTGCTTTTTCATTTTCAATTATTGGGTTTGATTTTCTATTGGTCTTTAAATATGGGGAACGATTTAGGGGATTTTTGTTATGTTTCCAAATATAAAATAATCTATGTTTGTTTTGAAGAGCGAATTTAAATGCCTCCGAAAACAAATATTTTTGATTAGTTTTAACTATTGAGAAGAGAACAAATTTATTAATAGCGACATTATAGGATTCAGCAAAGTTTAGAGCAGAAACATTTCATCCTCAGGATAAAACAAATGACGATCGAAAGAGAAAGCTTGAGAAAAACGTCGGCGACCATTGGTATCCATTTTCGAGATGTAAAATATTTTACGAAATTTGGGAGAAATCTAGTTTTTTTTAGTAAATCAACTTTGATAACTGATGTGATTAGATAGTGGTCAGAATTTCCAATGCTGCCCTTATCAATATTAACATTTGTAATATTTGGCATATGAATATGTGTAATAAAGATCTAGACGAAAACTTTGATCACCGCCATTACGACGGATGAAAGTGACACATTTTGCAATTTGTGACAGGTTCTGTTGTGTGTCAATTATTTGTTGCGAAGCAGTTATCTTTGGAGTATTTTCGCGAGCATTGAAAACGTATTTTAACGATTCAACGCTGTCGATATGATTCTTATCATTCTCAGTTCTCTCCGTATTGAATAATTAGTTCAATGAGATTTCAGTCACATTTTTTCTCTTGCGTTTTCATTCAATTTTTTTTTCTTATATGTACGAGTGTACAATACTTTCAGTTCCGTGAACTTACTCAAGTTGTACAAGTTATTTTTGTTGAAATTAAATTTAAATGGAGGAATATACATGAAATATTCACATTTTATGTGATTGATTTTTTATTATAACTTCTGATAGTTGTGAATTATTTTATAAACATCTAAAAAAATTCTAGAGTTCAATTCAAATAAAATTGGTGATAACTTTGTAATATGAGCTACATTGATTGGTTTTGAATTTTTTTTGTTTAAAAACTTAAGGAAAACTAAATTGAAATCATTATAAAAAAATAAATTTAAATCTTTCTAAATATTATTTGCTACTATTTTATGGCATTATCTTTGCCATTGTTACAACTATTGGATATTTTATTTATTATTAGTCATATTAAACATTCACCAGTACCATTGGCGCACCGATTTTTATTTATATTATTAATGTTATCATTTTAGTTCAACAATCGCATGTACATTAGGCGCAACGATTTCTTTTTTATTATATTGCATTATTGTACGTGTTCAGCAATCACCGTTACCATTGGCGCAAAGATTGGTTGTTTTAATTGTAATAATTTATATATTATTCACTATGATTATCTTGTAAGCAGGAAGTATGAAAAGTTGCATCAAATTCAAATAATGTGGATGGGGGAAATATTACAAAATTTTTAAATATAATAATTATATTTGATGTGGTGTCGTCGTCAGAGTTCATATTCTTTGCTGATTTGAGACCGACTTCTTGTGAATTTTTTGCGTGCAATTCATTATTTGTGATGAGCTGAGAAACGACATTATCGAACTCGCAGACTGCAGTGATTCGGAAATATAAATCTCAAGGCACGCAATTCATTTAATGTTCCTGATAGTGATTTCACTAAAACAAACAAAATTTTGAATGCGTAAGATAAAAAAACAAGCGGTTTGTTATTTTCGAGATGATGGTGTCATGGTTGGCGTTCAAATTACAAATATTTTAAATTTTTTATTTAAACTCTGAAGCAAATATACAATAAGGCGATTAAACCAAGGTCTTCGATTCTGCTTTAGACATGACAACGAGATTACAGTGTATAATAGCGGATAAGAACCTTGATATATATCTGGAGATCTTTGGGTAAGCTAAATTTTGTTTTCAAACACTGCACGCTGTAATATTAAACAAAAATGAGCTATGTTACTTAAAGTAAATGCTATTTAAAATGACATCGTATATGCAAAATTGAAGATGTACGGTGCAAAATGTATTTTTGTTGCACGTTATGTAAAATAGGCTAACGAAACATTTTTCCACATGTTGTTTCCACAAAAAAATAATTGAAAATTCATAAACCAGCGTGCTTAAAGCGAATTATCTTATTCTTGAACGAATGCGTTTAAACAACTTATCTTAGAGACACAACTGATCATTTTTTTTATGTTTACTTTTCTCTTTTCACCCGGTGCAGAGTGTTATTTGCTATCTCTGTTTGGATGTTGTTGACTCATGAAATTTATTGGTATATTTACTTGGACATTTTGTTTGAGCGGAACGTCTCGTCAATATACTCAAAACGTAACATTGTAATTTTTTTTGGATTTAAAAATTTCAACTTGTGTTAGGATATTCCTTATTTCATATTTTATTTGGATTTAAGTTTTAAATTAGAAGATTTTTAGCTCAATTTTTAGTACAATTTAGATTCAAACAATCAAAAGCACCAATTTTTTTCTTAGTTTAATTAATAGTTCATCGGTGGTGTGGTGTCTAAAAACTAAAGAAATTGATGAAAAGATTTCAAAAATGTAAGCCCGTCGCAACTTTTGTTATTAATTAAGGTTGTTTTGCTTTTGTTGTAAATAGATAATTTTTTTTAAAATTCTATTAGATTACAATTTTGAAAATTGGTAAATGCTGTATAAAGAAAAAGATAAAAACCGAACAAAAAAATGTTTGTAGATTTTGTGTCTTAAAGAAAATATAAGTTAAATTGTGTTTTTTTAGGGTTAGCAAAAATTTGTGTTTTGTGATCCGTACGCCATACGACAGTAATTATATCGTTTTATTCTTTGTTTTGAACATTATGACAATTAGTAATGTTAAAGCTAAAACAACACCACAATCCACCATACATTTATTAACACTTAAACATCACAATATTATTTGATCGACACAATAATCAACATTGCATTTTTTCAAAATCAAAATAAACAAATGCATACACAATTCAAACGTCAAAATGTAACAAAACACAGGTAACAACGGTGGGTTGTGAAGTTGTTGGCCTCGATAATCCCTCTAGTGAGAGGATTGTTTGTAACCCACGCCAAATTGGACAATGTGCATAATGCGGCAACTACATGGTTGATGATATATATAACAGATGGTTCTGAGCAAACGTTCTCTTTTTTATTTATCATTAAATGTCAAGGAAGTGACATTGCAAGTCTATGGGTTTTTTTTCCTTTCCTTGGAACGTGCAAAGGGTTGTAAATTTATTGGATGTGTTTTTTGGAGCTGTGTTTTTGCAGATACATAAGCTGACATCAAGATCTGAAAGCTAAAATAGAGGAGTTGGTGTTGAGCAGAATCGGTAAGAGTTTTCTTTTATACTATTAAGTGATAGTTAAACACATGTGAGGTAATGATGACGATATCCGCCCGTCATTTTTGTGAATTCATGCAATCTAGTCGTCACATCTGTTAATGATATATGATGTCAACACAATATACGTCCAGTCTTCAACATTGAATTGTGTTCATCTAGTCTTCAAATATAATGTAAATTCCAATCGTCAACATATGACGTCTTCCACGATATACACCGTTAGTCTTCAACACTGAATTGTGCTCATCTATTTTCCAAACCAATGTCAACTAAATTATTATACAGTCCACTAAAATTTTGTATTATCAAACATTAGAGATTAATCTGAAGTTGTTCTTTTTTTGAAGAGAAAACTTATTTAGCCGCGTTATGAAATTTTGTATGCAGTAAAATTTATATATTCGCGTCATTAATTTTAATATGCATTTTTGAAGAACAAAAAAATATTTTTTTTTAAATATGAAATACATTGAGTTGATAGAAACTTCTTAACTTCTTCCCTGAAGAAGATCTTCTAGAGATTGAAAATATATTGGGAATAAAACAAAATATTAAAATGATAAAGTCTTAGTTTCATTAAAAATTCAAAATAATTAAATTTAAATTACACTTTGACTAGCTAAAATGTAAAAAAAAAAAATTCAATTCTTAACGTTTCAAATTGCGATGTGGAGATCGCGCTCGACTGATGTTCGACATAGAGTTCAATTCTTAGTGTAGTACATATTTTTTTTATTGTTTTTAATTATTATTAAATACCATTAAAATTATTTTTTTTATTTATGAATTCATAAAAATAATAAAAATTTCTTTATACGAATTTTAAAAAATTGATCTAAAACGCAGTTTTTTAAAGTTATATTGATACTGTCTTTTGCAATTTGCATTCGAGTCATCATGCTAAATAAATATTGAATATATATTTAATTGAAAGTATGTATGTTTGTTCTTTATGACATCAATCATCATGAAAATTTGGGAAGCTGTTGTGTACACTTAATTTGTTTTTTATTTAACTACCGTTTTAAACGGGAGTTTGCTTTGATCAATTTTTTTTTTTGTTGAGCATAATTTTTATGAAATTAAAAATAACGTAAGAAAGATAGTATAACCTGAAACAATTACATTTGTGTATCAAAATTATATGTATTGGAATTTAACACATCAAGATGTTACAAATTTTATCATCTTTACCAAATATGTTGTTAATTTGGAATTGTATGTAATGCATGTTTCTAAAACTAAAATATGGAGGGGCTGAAATCTCACAGCTCTGAGATATCAAGACTTCGGTCTGGGTTAAGGATTTGTATATAGTTTTCCGCAAAATACTTTTATGAGGACTTGGTTTTTAGGTTTGGGCAGCGATGTATATCAAACATAACTCTTTGTTAAAGTAAAAGTATTTTTTATCTCTGTTTAAAAAATTATCACAAAACTAACACGAATCATCAATACGTTGCCTGAAAATTATAATCAAAATTCCAAAAATATTGTTAAATTAAATAAAATCAAACTTTTTCAGAATTCCAAAAATATTCCATAAATTAGAATAAAATCAAATATTTAAATTTTTTCTAAATTCCAATAATATTTCAAAAATTCTTAATAATTCAAACTTTTTCCAAAATTCTAAAAATATTGCAAAAATTATTACAAAATCAAAAATTGAAATTTTTTTCAAAATTCCAAAAATTATAATAAAATCAAAAATTAAAATTTTTAAAAATTCTAAATATACTCAAAAAATTCTTACAAAATCAAAAATTAAAACTTTTGCCGAAGTTCTAAAATTATTGCAAAAATTATTACAAAATCAAAAATACAAACTTTTTCAAAATTCCAAAAATATTTCAAAAACTATAACAAATTCAAAAATTTCCATGTCCAATATCATTCTAAATTACATTTACGTCATAAAAACAGCTACATTTTTTTTTCCAAAAAATTGGCTAAAAAAAATAAATGAAATCATTTTTTGACAAACTTATAATGCCATAATTCCCTATAATAATAATAAAATATGGAGGGGCTGAAATCTCACAGCTCTGAGATATCAAGACTTCGGTCTGGGTTAAGGATTTTGATATAGTTTTCGGCAAAAAACTTTTATGAGGACATGGTTTTTAGTTTTGGGCAGCGATGTATATCAAACAAAACTCTTTGTTAAAGTACTAGTATTTTTTATCTCTGTTTAAAAATTTATTACAAAACTAACACGAAACATCAATACGTTGCCGGAAAATTATAATCAAAATTCCAAAAATATTGTTAAATTAAATAAAACCAAACTTTTTCAAAATTCCAAAAATATTCCAAAAATTAGAATAATATCAAATATTTAAATTTTTTCTAAATTCCAATAATATTTCAAAAATTCTTAAAAATTCAAACTTTTTCCAACATTCTAAATATATTGCAAAAATTATTACAAAATCAAAAATTGAAAATTTTTTCAAAATTCCAAAAATTATCATAATATCAAAAATTAAAAATTTTCCAAAATTCTAAAAATATTCCAAAAATTCTTACAAAATCAAAAATTAAAACTTTTGCCGAAATTCTAAAAATATTGTAAAAATTATTACAAAATCAAAAATACAAACTTTTTCAAAATTCCAAAAATATTTCCAAAACTATAACAAATTCAAAAATTTCCATGTCCAATTTCATTTTAAATTACATATACGTCATAAAAACAGCTACATTTTCTTCCAAAAAATTGGCTAAAAAAATAAATGAAATCATTTTTTGACACACTTGACATTATTTTTTGACAAACTTATAATGCCATAATTCTCTATAATAATAATAAAATATCATGTCACAAATCATTAATTTTATTTTTTTGTAAAAAATTGGGTAAAAAATAAATAAAAACCGTTCTTTTGACACACTTGACAACATGTTTTGACAAACTTATAATGCCATAATTCTCATTAATAATAATAAAATTTCATTTCAAAGAAACAATTTTATTTTTTTCCAAAAAATTGGGTAAAAAACTAATTAAAAATCTTTTGACACACTTGACAACATTTTTCTGATAAACTTATGATGCCATAATTCTCAATAATAATAATAAAATTTCATTTCAAACCAACAATTTTCTTGTTTTCCAAAAAATTGGGTAAAAAAATAAATAAAAATCTTTCTTTTGACACACTTGACAACATTTTTTTGACAAACTTATAATGCCATAATTCTCAATAATAATAATAAAACTTCATTTCAAACAAACAATTAATTTTATTTTTTTTCCAAAAAATTAGGTAAAAAAATAAATAAAAATCTTTCTTTTGACACACTTGACAACATTTTTTTGACAAACTTATAATGCAATAATCTAGATTTTGGTCTTACATACCAATCCCGACCATCAAGATTTCTCCAAATTTAATGTTCCTACTTGTAATCACTTAAAATGAACGTTTTTTAAGCAAAAAATATGCAAATTTCCTTGTTTTGACACCTTTTCGATTTTTTTGACACACTTCCGGTACAGTTATCGAACACATCGTCCTTTCGGCTCTTCCTATTAAGTAAACCTATTTTTAGAAAAAAAAATTTTTCAAATCCGTCCAGCGGTTTTCTAGATTTCGTCGGTTGTGACGGCCGGCCGGCCGGCCGGCCAGCCGGCCGACAGACAGACATACATTTTTTTTTTTTTGCTTTTTTAGAATCAGGAGGTCCTAAAACGTCGAGAAATGTCAAAAAAAGTGGGGGTAAGAATTTCACTTTGAGCTCATGAATGTAATACTTAGGTCTTTCAGACCGAAGTAAATATCATGTCATACAAACTATTAATTTTATTTTTTTCTAAAAAAATTGGGTAAAAATTAAATAAAAACCTTTGACACACTTGACAACATTTTCTGACAAACTTATGATGCCATAATTCTCAATAATAATAATAAAATTTCATTTCAAACAAACAATTTTATTTTGTTCCAAAAAGTTGGGTAAAAAAATAAATAAAAATCTTTTGACACACTTGACAACATTTTTTTGACAAACTTATAGTGCCATAATTCTCAATAATAATAATAAAACTTCATTTCAAACAAACAATTAATTTTATTTTTTTTCCAAAAAATTGGGTAAACAAATAAATAAAAATCTTTCTTTTGACACACTTGACAACATTTTTTTGACAAACTTATAATGCAATAATCTAGTTTTTGATCTCACATACCAATCCCGACCATCAAGATTTTTCCAAATTTAATGTTCCTACTCGTAATCACTTAAAATTAACGTTTTTTAAACCAAAAATATGAAAATATGCTATTTTTGACACACATAATGATTTTTTTGACACACTTCCGGTACAGTTATCGAACACAGCGTCCTTTCAGACCTGTCCCTTGAGTATACCTATTTTAAAAAAAAAAAATTTTTGAAATCCCTCCAGCGGTTTTCCCTGCAGCGTAGGTAATGACGGCCGGACGGACGGCCGGCAGACAGACATACATTTTTTTTTTTTGCTTTTTTAGAATCAGTAGGTCCGAAAACGTCGAGAAATGCCAAAAAAAGTGGAGGTAAGAATTTCACTTTTGGCTCATGAATGTAATACTTAGGTCTTTCAGACCGAAGTAATGAAGACTTAATACTTGTAACTTGATACTTGATAACATCGATTTTAAGCTCACAATTGCGAGACGGAAATCGCATAAATTTTATACAGAGAAGCATAGCTTATGTATGATTAAACATGGATGGCAATCATGATAAATAAAATAAATAATTGGAAGATACAAAAAAACACAGCTATTTCACAGATTTAAGTTTTCACTTCTGTCGGCAGTCCTTAACACTGTCTTCTTTTTTATTTTCAAAGCTGCAAAATTCTTGTGAATTTCAGGATGTGTCAACATTTCCAATGATAACAAGTTATCAAATAATTTGTTTTGTTGTTATATTTCGAAATACAAGTTATATTAAAGAAATAGAAAAAAAACATTTTGGGCTTTACTTGTGTAAATTCTGCGTTAAATTATTATAAACATTGTGACGTGGCTTTCCTTGTGTGGTTTTTTGGCCTTTTTTGGACTTTGGGGTTGTCAGAGTCTCTATTTTTTCCTTCTTTCCGATTATGTCATCTTAATTGCGTGTAGTTCTGTTTATTTGTACTAGACAAGGAGGGAATATTATTATTCGGATTCGCATGACTGGAACTTTTCGGAATACAATCTCGCTTGGACCGCAGTGCCTTCGTTTGCTGCCTGCTAGTGGTTCTCTAGTGGATTGAGGGTTCATTACACACCAAAAAAAAACAAATAAAACATGTAATATTTTAATGTAGATAGCAGTCGATAAAATATAGCATAAAATTTTATTACACTCATTTAAGTACAAGTTGAGGGAAAAAAAGACTTAGTTTACGATATAATCTACTGTAAGAGGCAGAGAGAGACAAGCCGCAGTCTCAGAAATATTGAGACATTTTCTTTTAAACGGAACTCAGAAAATCGTTAGCACCTTCAGTGTCAAAAACTAAGCAACGTAGACAGAAGCAACACCAAATTGAATGAAAACAATGCAAATTAATGTTTTGGTGTACGTAGACTAATTTTAATTGAATATTTATTGACCAATTATTCAGTATTTGTAACAAATTAACATACAAAACAAATATGTATTTCAATCAAAAAATCTTAACAAAAAAAATTTCATTTGACAAACAAAATAAAATTGTCATTAAATTTATATTTATTATTATGTAATTATTATATGCATATAATAATTTTTATTTAATTAAACAATTAACATAAAACATGATATTTACTTACTAATTTTCATGTTCAAATTGTTGTGCAAGTTAAATAAATAAAAATAAATTGAATTGTACGAAAAGCATATACATAATTGAGCTGAAGAGTTTGTTAAGTAAATATTTAAATAAATAAAAAAATCTTAAAAGTAATAGAATTTGAATTTGATTGATTTGTTTGAAATCGATAAAATCGAAATAAATTATTATTTTTTTTATTTAATTATTTTGTAATTTTAATTTACGATTATGCTTACTTTATTTAAAAGGGATTGTTTATTTCTATAAAATTAATTATAATAGTTACGATTTTTTGTTTTGAATTAAATTGTCGTATTGACTTAATTCGTAATAATTAATGTGCAATAATTTGATAAAATAAATTATGGCATTGAAGTGGTGTAAAAATAAATAGGTGAAAGGTATTTCTTAGAGAATGTTTTATTTTAGCACCATAAGGCAGTAACTACGGTTAAGTGGGCCATTACTACAAAAAAAATAAATATTTACTATCGTAATTTTTTACTTTAGAAATTCTTCTCGCTCTCTCGCTCTCTCTCTCTCATTCTCTCTCCCTTCCTCTCTCACTCCCTCTTTCTCTCTCTCAATGCTGTTCAAATATGACTGGTAACGAAGAAATGAAATACCTGGGGTGGACCAAAAGTAAAAAATGTGTGCGTCTGAACTCCAAGGAGAAGCGGCACGGAACGACGTCTGTCCTCAATGTTAGGAGTGGTTGCAATACAGTCTTTCCAACAGGTGGTAGTCTATGTGAAACCTAGTGCGGGCAACACAACTGCGACATTAAATTTACATGGAAGGGATGATAGGGTCAAAACTTACGGTACAGGAAGACGGAATCCCATTACCGGCGGCTTCGGGAGTGAGCAAGCAGGCTCCAATCCGTAAAGATCAAGCGACTGCAATGCTACTCCGGTGGGAAGCTTGGCCAGGGTAGCATATACAACTACAAGCATCAGCAAGAGAGCGTCAGGATCGAACTCATTCATGAAGGGTTTGAAAGGGGCAAGATCACAAGAGGAGCAACAAAAATGGAAAATTTCCCTAAGGTGCAGGAAGAGTCGAAACCACCTTCTACCACGATAGTAGTACGCGTAAGAAGAGGAGACGGTGAAGCAAAATACCTGGATCCTAGATTCTCTTAGGTATAAAAATAACAGAGTTGGCGAAGATGTAGTAGATGTGGAACCTCTTCTAACGCGAATAAATGGCGACCATTACAAAAAACAAATGCAGCAAGCAGAAACAACTGAAACCCCATTGAAAGCGATTTTTAACAGAAAGAGATCAACACCAATACTGAAATGGAAAGAAGAGTAAAGAGCAAGCCAGCAACACTACAGCCTCAATCACAAAAACGGTTGGTTAATGAAGATCACGACAAAATTGCAGTCGAGGACGAAATATCATGGCAAGTGAGTAGAAACCCAAAGAAAAGCCGTAAAAAGCGTCACTCTTCTTATAAAAAACAGGCTTGCTCACGCATGGAACACTAAAAATCAGAAGGCAAATGAAAATTTGACGGAGCCAAGAGAACATACGAGAAACAGCTAAAGAGGACCTTTTGCAGGAGCTAAAAATAGTAGGAGATAGAGGACTAGTTTGAGTGTTCCAAGAACAAATAGAGAGAGTACTGGGAGCAGAAATGGAAGTAAGAGCTTTAAGCCAGGAGCCAATATTAGAAGTCAAAGATATGGACGGACTGACTACTGAGGACGAAATAAGTGATGCCTTTGCGAAGAAATTGAAAACGGCTAATGGAATAGTAGTCAAATCCTTACGTAAGGCGTATGGAGGGACGCAGATAGCAGTAATAGGACAGCTGACAGGATAGCCGACTTAGCGATGACGGAAAGTAAAGTACGGATAGTCTGGGTAATCTGTCGGAAAAAAATGGATCCACTCCGATGTTTTAAATGTCTAGACTATGATCACATAGCCAGGGGATGCCAGAATGAAGACCGATATATGTTATGCAGGAGGCATGAAAAGAATGGACATAAAGCTAAGGCTAAAACTGTCGCAATGACCCCAACTGCATGATTTGTGTGGCTGGTAACAAGGAGAATCTAAAGCATACCTGACTAGCGTTACAGAGGGCTCTTCTGCAAATGCGTTGATGAAGGCTATGCAACTTAATCTACATCGTAGCGAAATCACACAGAACCTACTAGCACAGAGGGTACGGGAAAGAGTGCTGCTCAAAGAATATGCGACACTGAATTTAGTTCTGCTGAATTCCGGAAAATCTCCTACATTTCGTAGAGGCAGTACCAGCTCCGTAATGGATCTTACGTTCATGAGTGGCTCTCTAGTTAGAGGAAAAAAACTGGACCATTAGTGAGCATTACACCAATAGTGATCATCAAGCTATACAGTTCGAGATAACCCAAAGTTGCAACCAACCAAAGAAGGAGTCAATAGAAGGTTTTCTGGGTGAAGTGTAAAATCATTTGATGACGCTGTATTCGTGTTCATGTCTAAGCTAGGGTGGCCCTTAAAAAAAAATTTTTAATTTTTTGTACGGTACCCTCCCATTTCTTTCCCAAAAAAGATGTGGAACCAGTAACGCAGCAAGTACTCGCTGCAGCATACGTAGAGTTCAGATGGTATTCCAAACGTGGCGTCAAAAACAGCAATCCTAATGCAAATCGAAAGGTTCACCAAATCTACAACGCTTGTTTGAAAAAAGTGAGTTTTCCTGAAAGATGAAAACAGCAGCGTCTTGTTTTATTGCATAAGGGAAAAGAATCGCCAAAAGAGCAATCTTCATACCTCCCAATTTGTATGCTAGATGCAGTTGGAAAATTTTTGGGACAAATAATATGCAAAAGACTGAAACAAACCATAGAAGCACATGGAAACTTAGCAAAATATCAATTAGGATTCCGTAAAAACTGTTCAACGATTAAGGCAACGAAATTTGTAATTGACACAGCAAGGAAAGCAATCGCAGGAAAACAGTGGAAGTGGGTCTCTAGTACGGCGCCATTGTTACATTAGACATTAAAAACGCGTTTAACTTAGCCCGATGGACTTTTATAATATAAGAACTTCGCAAAATTGGAGCACCTGGCCATCTAACAAGAATTTTAGCCAACTTTTTCTGTAATCGACTAAAAAAATACGATACGGATGACGGCTCACAAGAATATATAGGGCTACAGGTGGCGTACCGCAAGGGTAAGTTCTGCGACAGGTATTGTGGAACCTTATGTATGATGATGTCTTCATAATCGGGTTTGCAGACGGGGAAAGGGGACTTGTGATAGAAAAATACGCTGAGGAGGTGGAGTGGAAGTGTGGCACAGTCATTGATCTCATCATAAAATGGTTTACTACAGCAGGGCTGTAATTAGCTGAAAATAAAACTTGTTACGACGGTGTTTACTCAGGTATAGAAAGTTCATGCGTTGAAACGTTTATTTTTTTTGTGACGGTGTAGGTAGGCAAATTATATAAGGCACGTCTCCTCTTCGATTTAATTTTCTACATGCCATAGTTCGTTTCACAAGAGAATAAAACTTGACATTAATGATCCGCTGATTTATATTTCGAAAATTTTTAAAATGAATGTTATTTCAGGGTTGATTTTAATCAGGGTTGTTTCAGGTAATATTTGAACAGTTTTTGTTTGATAAATTTGTATTATTGTTGGGTTTTTTGAAGCAAACTTTAATACATAATTGCCGATTCCTAATTATCATCGCTGTATGTGGCCTGTCTGATACATACGGCAATAAACCGATTTGAAGTTTGTGAGGGGAAAAGTAAGACGAAAGCTATATATAAAATTTACATTTTTGGTAAGGGGGCTGTCCTTCGTGAATATCAATAAAAGAATGTGTCAAATAAGTTTTCATGAATTTGGAACAATTTTTTGATTTATAAAACAAAACAATTTATATGATTTTTGGTTTTATAATATTTATAATCATAAATTGACAAAATTTTTTTTGTAATTATTGTTGGCGATACAATTAGCAAGTTTTTATTTTCCACATCGTTGGTGATTTTTTGATATCTTTGTTCGTTTTCGTGCAAAAAAACGAATTTAATTTTCATGAAATTAATATTTTAATAAATTTTTTATGTGTTAAAAAAAATAAACATGTTATTCTTCTTGTTGATTTGTGTTATTTTTTTATATTTCACTTTTATCGATAAATTAAATAAAAATAAGTTATCAATGTAAAATAATACAATAAAATCAATAAAAAGTTATAGCAGTAGTTGTGTTGCAGCGAATTAGGTTATAATTTATATAAATAAAAATTGCTTTTCTTTGTTGCATTCCAATAATAAGAAAAAAAATTTATAATAAATCTAAGAATGAAGCGAGTTCTTTTTGGAAAACTCGTAAAATAAAAAAAAATTGTTGTTCGCAGTTGTTTTTGTTGAATTTAATTTTGAGTTTATGTTATTAGAGTGAAAAAAAAATATATTTTACAAATTACATATATTTTACAAATTATTATAAACAATCGTCCATTGTTGTGACGCAACAATTTATTTGATCAAATATTTATATACCTATTATTATCAACAATCGATCGTTATGGCGCAAAAATTTATTTGATCAAATATTTATATTACCGTTATTGCCAATTGTCTACCGTCTTCCCCCGAAAACAACGCCTAGGCGTTGTGTTCGAGGGTGAGCAATTTTTCGATTTTCTTAAAAAGTGATATAATTATTCGAATAGAACGCTGTTTCAAATAGAACGCTATCTCGAATAGAACGCCACTTTTCGAAGTAAGCGATTTTTTAAAAAATTTAAATTTAATATAAACTTTTGTTGTAAATAAAACATAAGTTAGTAGTTTAGGTAATCTGTATATGGTGGTTACATAATTTTGTATGTGTTGTAAATTGAAATTTTATTCTGTATCCAATTTTAAACCGAAAAATTTATTCAATTTTAATTTTTAATAAAGATTTTGTGCTGGTGATATTAGCCACTTTTCAATCGATTGAATTGCTGAAGGAATTGATTGTAGCCAATTGGTCTAATATTCAGTAAATCATCAAAAGTAGAGCCAAAACAACGGAAAAAGCAATTTTTGGGCATTCAAAAATTACATAACCAAAATCGAAAATTTAGACACAATCAATTATCAAATATGTACAGATTTAATTTTTTATTATTTTTAACGTTTGAAATAAATTTTAGTCGTCCTGCGCTGGAAAAATGAATTTATTTCTAACAGTAAAACTCATTTCTCCATTAATTAAATATACGTTTTAATAGAAAATTTTTTCGATATAAAGTCCCTACGAAAAAGTTCAGCCAAATCAAAAATGTGTCGGTCAGAAAGGTGCCCAGTTTGTAAAAGAATGACCCATAAAGATTAATCGTTCATTATACAATTGTTGTCCACTTCCACAACAGTAATGTTGACACTTGACATCTTCTAGTTTGTAAAAAGCTACAATTTCCATACCACATGATGTCGAATGCCCTTTATGGAGCTTGACGTTGTCGTTCTCGTCGATAAGATCATTTAGATTGGCTTCAATTTCTAGGATGGTATCGCTTATAATACTACTTAGCCACGTACCGAACGGTTCGAAACTGATTTTGAAGTTTTTGAAATACATAGTCAAAAAGAGATTTCGAGTTTTTCTCTGTCAAAAATCATTTTCTTTCATGTAAAAAATCAAAATACGTATGATATTATTTTTCATGCATGTAGTGAATGCCTTAAAAAAATTAGATTGTATTCATAATTCAATACATAACGCCTAGGCGTTATATTTGAATAAAACGCAGGGTAGGCGTTCTATTTGTTTACAACGCCTAGGCGTTTTTTTCGGGGGAAGACGGTAGTTCTCAAATGCGTGTATAATAATTAATTTGTATTGGATTGGGGACGTTCATTCTCGTATCCACATAACTTTCACTAGCTGAAACGTAAAATCTCAAGGCGTGCAGTCCTCCGATTGCTTTCTTTTGATATTCTTGGCAATAGGTTCAGTCTCCATCACCAACTAAAGCAGTTCTTGTCACCAGCGGGAAAAAAGCGTTCAACATCGGCGGATAAGAGATCATCTCCCAGCCAACAATTAAATATCTGAGTTTAATGATCGACGCCAGATTGTCATTCAAGGAGCACTTCAAAACAGAGTCATACAAACGGAAGGTATCATCAGTCTTCCGACTGAGAGTAGTTTGTGACTTTCGCACAGTATCGTACAAAGCCGTATTAATAGTGGCAGGTTTGATACCAATCGGTATCTTGGGAAAGGAGCAACAGAAAATGTATAATCTATAAAGGTCAAGCCACGACCATTATTCAAACTTGCATGGAGATGGATTTAATATTTAGAAGAATAAAATTGATAACAACATTTGTGACGTTCGCTCTATTTGCGTTGTCTTCACGACACCAGACAAGCAACAAGATATTGAACAAGCTCTGAAAAGGCAACTCTATTTCTTAAATATGACGATAGACGATTGACGTGTTACAACTAAACAATGACAATATGTACTTCCAACAAAACGATTTAAAAACTAAACAAGCAAGTTCATAAATGAAGTAACATTACCCTCCACGAATACATAATATAGCTCACGTTTTGATCCAATTAAAATCTCGTTTATTATATTAAAATTATAATATATATTGCAATTCAGTTTGCAAACATTAAAAAAAAAATAATCAGTTACACAAAAAAAAATTCACTAAAAATCATGCTGTGAATGTTGATGGAACAAAATGTTTTAGGAATTAGATTTTAATTGAAATAATAAAAAAAACAAAAGATCTAAAACAAGAAATCCTTTTACTTATTTACACAAAAACTAATAAATTTAAGTCACTTTGAATATAAAAAAATAATAAGAAAATTAAAAAAAAAATTGAAGATATTAAATTTTTTTCTACTCATGGTCAAAAGAAGTGAAGTTTTCTTAATTGTCACGATTCTTGTTTTTGTTTCACATCATGAAATACACTAACATATATTAAGTGAACTGTCAAACGAATTTGTTCAAAATATCGATGAAATATTAATTGGGTATAATTGAAAGTGTTAGATTTAATTTCAAACCTAACAATTATACCGTGGGAATATCTCAATTTCGGCAACGCAAGAATTTATGTTTATTTTTTTTATGCATCGATTGTATTTATGTGCTAATAAGTTGAGTTACAGATTAACAGTTGTTGATGGAGAAATGACTTTTCTGATTGATTTTTAATTTTTTTTTGTTCTATTCACTTAAGTTATTGAGCGATGGAATTAAAATGCATTTAAAACTCAATTAGTGGTGATTTCAGTGCTGTAGGCGTTCGAATAAAAAAACAACTTGTTTTTTTTATTGATTTTGTAAAAGCTTTCGATCAACAAAAAATAAAAAGAGGAAGTTTGTTTTATAAATATAAATTTAATTGAGGATAATGATTCGAATAAAACTAATCGATTTGAAAAATGAAGTAGATAGCAATCATTAAATTGTCAACTAATTGATTGATATTAACAATAACTGTCTTATTAGAATGTTCAAGGATTTTTAAGCGGATCCCGTCTATTTTATCGCTGAATATTTAAAAACTTATGGGAATTCTTCGAAGCGATTATCTAACTAAACCAAAAGTTAGGAACACTCAGTTCAAAGTCTCAAACCCTATGTGTAATTGGTTTGTCATCACTAGCTAATAGCTATTGATATTTTTGATAGCGTTACAGAGAAGGAGAAGTGGTGATTATTGGATGGAGATGTCCCTCCCAACTAGCAAACTATCTTCTCAATTTTGAGTTATACAAGCTTAAGCTTCAATAAAGCTTCTAAGTGGAAGTTAATTATATTTTACTTCTTAAAATGCAATATTTAAAAATATACTTTTTTAAATGTTTATTTTTAATTTTTTTTTTATTACTAATAATATAAACTTCCTTATAGTAACAATTTTGAATTTTATTTTTAATTTTATTGAATATCGATTTCGACTTACGTCATCCTCAGTTCGTAAATTATTATTAAAATTTTTGCTTAAACTATTACTTATATACTATTTCAACTGCTATTTTTTATTATTATGTCATATATTTTGTTAGTTTTAGTGTTAATTTCATCATTTAACATGTTGTTATTGTTTTTATGTTTATATATTTCTATTTCTTCCAATCTATCTAGATGTTGTCTAGTCTTTTCTTTTTTTATGTAATATGGTTAAATTTGTGTTGATATTGGTGTATTTGTGTTTTTCTATTTTTAAATGTAGGGCATATCTGGATTTTGGATCGCTTCTGTTAATTTCACTGGTGTGTTCAATAAATCTTTTTGTGAAGGACCGCCCCGTTTGACCTATATAAAATTTACTGCAGTCATCACAGGCAATTTTATAAACACCTGTGTCTAAGGTTTGGTTTTTTTTTGGTTTTTAGGTAATTTTCTATTTTATTTTTGTTTTTGCAAGCTGCAATATATCCATATTTTTTTAAAGTTTTTTGCATTATTTTGAATGTTGTTTTATTATATTTTACGCATATGTCGTTTTTGCCTGCTAAGTTTTCTTCGTTCTTCAATAATGTTAGGGTTTGCAAATTTTTCTTGTTTTTATGTTTTCTATTTAATGTGTCAATTATTTCGGTTTTATATCCGTTTTTACTGGTTATGTATTTTATGTTATTTAATTCATCTTGATAATTTTCTGCATTCATTGGTATATTGTTCAATCTATTGATCATGTGGTTATATGCAGCTAGTGTATGTTGGTATGGATGATGTGATTTAATATTTATTGTTTGATCCGTTTGAGTTGGTTTTCGAAATATTTTGAATGTGTGTTTTGAATCTACATTTTTGATTGATAAATCCAAAAAATTTATTGTGTTATTTTGTTATTAAGGTTCTATGCTGTTTATGTATTGGTGTAATAGATTAAGCTGTCTATTCGTTCCTTTGAATAATACAATTATATCACCAACGTAGCGATACCAATAAATGATTTTTTCGTTGTGTGGATTTATGTTATTATGTATATATTTTTTTTCAAAATCATTGAGATATATTTCGGCTAAAGTTTCAGACAGTGGGCTTCCCATAGGTAATCCTTCTGTTTGTTGATAATACTCATTGCTATGTGTGAAATAGTTTTGTTTTGTTATTTCGGTTATTATATTTATTATTTCTTGTGTATCTGTTTGGTTTAAACCATTTTTTCTTAACATATTTTTGTTATATTTATTGTATCTTTTATTGGTATGTTAGAATACATGTTGGTTATATCAAACGATGCTAATTTTGCGTTGTGAGGTATTATTATTGGTTCTTTTCTATTGATTAATTCTGTATTATTTTTTACTGAATAACTGTTATCAAATTTTATGTGATACTTCAATAGTTTGTTTATGTACTTCGCTATTCTGCACGTTGGTGCTGTGATGAAATTAATTAATGGTTTTATCGGTGTATTTGGTTTGTGTTTTTTTGGTAATCCTCTTATATTTGGTGCTGTCGGTTTTATCATTTTGTTATACCATATGTTCTTATCACTTAATATGTTGATAGATTTGTTGATGATTGTTTTTATTTGTTTTTTGTTGATGATTGTTTTTATTTGTGCAACGAAGTGGCTTATCAGGTCGCGTACCTAGCGAGGTTATATTAATAGCCCCAGACTAGCTGCAATATGTGGGAACGAGTAAGAAATCCTGCTACTTCAGCACAAATAAACAAAAGTCCGTGAAATTCGAATAAAAACGGATTAATCAACAAAGTAAGTGAAATGAGTAGACTCTGGCGACTCCCTATACGAAAGAACCGCGATTACCACGTCCAACCCCACATTTAGTCACGCAATCACTCACTCATGCACCCTCACACATACACATACTCACACATACACATACTCACACAAAAGCACCCATCCATGCCCGGGTTTATCGGTTGAACAAAAAAGAACTTTAACGGCGTTTCACAGTTGCCGAATAGTGATGGTTAGATCAAACTGTGTTCAATGATTTTGGAAATCGTATTAAATATTAACTCAACCGAATGAAGTTTATTGTGTGATACTTTAAATACATTGTCGACCCATAGTATACAAACGAAGTTAATAATGCATTATATAATTTATATAAGCGTTAAGTAAATGTCACTCGGCTAGTAGTATCCGGAAATGTAGTTGGGGAACATACGATAATGAAGTTGGAACACTGAGTAAAAGAAGCATAAACGTACTACATAAATCATTATTACAGATGGTAGTTTATCTGGCTTACATTGACCATCCTCCTTTTTTTTGTTGCACATGTATATAGGAAAGCAATTTATCATGGTATCTTCATGTACAGCTTCCCCTAACGGTTGAGCCAAAGCAGATCCAACAAACCAATGCGATCTCGTCATTGTTGGTACTGCGGTCGAAGGTTTCACAGACTTTAGTTGTTCCCTAAACATAAATAACGACAATATTTACAACCTTTTTCGTTATTATTCATAAGGATTTTAAGTTATCAACCAATATTACCATTTGAATTGTTGTTGTGCTGTACCAAATCAAATATCAATGTTAATTCCGGTTCAAACGGTCTGTAAGCAATTAAAATCATCAGTACTCCGTTCCTAATTTGTTAATCCCATAACAATAAAATAAAACTTAACTCATGTTCTAAGCAGATACAAAATACACACTGAAATGTGAACGGTAATAAACTAACCGGTTCACGGTCGATTTCGTTTTATTTTAACAACTATTTTCGTCCATCATGTTTAAGTTTAAGTATTTTTAATGATTTATCCAAAAATTTTGGTTATATAATATACATGCCAGAATTTCGAGTTGTTTCCAACTGGAGTTTGACAATCGCACGTGTATGCAACCAATATACCCACTCATACGAATCCCCATACACACATCTATACACCCATTCATGTACTTACATACCTATTCATAATCACCCACACAAGAAAAATAAAACATAATTAAGAACATGACTCACCTGAGGTTAGTGGTCGATCCCTCTCCGTCATCCATTAAGTACACTGCCTAGCCCATACGGTCAACCGGATCCATATTTATGGTTGATAAAAGGGATAAGCGGAATAAAAGTGCCCTGTTGCAGGTAGCTAAAATACTGCCCTTGATGAGTTCAATTTTACTGCCTATATGCACATGCAAACGTGGCAGAATATTAACATGTATTATCGCTGATGAATCCAACGTAGGTATACGCTGAAGGGTGTTACAATAGGGTAATATCTAATTTATGGTGAATGAATTACACAGTATGCTTAATTTTTTTCTTTTATTTTAGCTGTTCAGCTTCCGAACAATATTTTATTAGAAAGTGCCTTAGATTATTTATTAAGATCTAAGAATTACACATATGTTAAGATCAACGGTTCAATTTATTCAATAGAAAAACTAACAGTTTTGAAGGACGAACACAACATGTATATAATTTTTTATTATCACTTAAATGCTTACGCATTAGTAAAACTATTCAAAAAAAAAACCCATAATAATTAAATTTGGATTTATCCGTAAATGTGTGATACACTCAAAAATAGAGAGAAAAATAAATTTTGTTTTTAAACATGAAATCAATATTTGTAAATATTATACTATTGCGAGAGTTTGGTTTTCTTTTAAATCTTGTAAAATTATTTCGTGAAACCATTACTCTATTATTTCACACATAATTTTGACTAATTTGTACTAAGGATAAATTAACGAAATTATAAATACCCGTTATGTCCAAGGGTTATGCTATGATTTACCCCGAAATATAATATTTTGCCTTTTTGATTTTTATAACCTAAACTCTTGATGTTCCTTGGCATAAATTACTATTAAGATAACTAAAACGGTTAATAGCAGAGTTTATATTAACAACGGCACAAACATGAAATATTTTTTTTTATGATTTACACAATATGGACCGCACTAGCGGGATTAAAAAAAACAATTCGAACATTCACAACAACTATTTCACTACTTTGGTTTTCAAACAATGACATTTTTATTGTAAAATTCACTAACTTTGTTTTTAAATCTAGAATTATGCACGAGTCAAATTAAAAAGAAACGTGAATACAACTCTTCAAAACAAATGTCAACCTATTCTCCTCAGAAAATTGAATCAATGGCTGATACAAGACATAAGAGAAACTTCATATCTTCAACCACGTATTTATAGGCTAAAGTCACGTCGTTTTTACACCTCAACGAACCGATAAACGCGATAATTCTGTTTATTGGTTATTCTCTTTCGTTAAATATGTGTACTCACTAAAGAGTCTTCCCCACCGACTTGTACTAAAACTGGAAGGAAATTATAAACAGAAATATTTAGCACGAAACGAATGTAGGAAATTACACTTTACAAAATGCAGCATAAAAAACTCAAAAAAAAAATTCATGACCCTACGATGAACGAGACGTAATCCACTGATTGATTTATCTTTTGGAAATAGAGCGAATTCAAATTAGAGAGATTTTGTTTTTCTTTTATTTCGTTTTATTGTACCCAGCAAACAACCTCTTACAATCACCGGCTATTAAAACAGGAAACTATGTAAGACAAATTATTGAATAATAATGATGGTAAGAGTTATATATAAAAAATAGCGCGGTCATGAATCAATGATATTACACAACTGTTTTATGTCAATTTCCTAGCGATTAACGATAGGAAATTACATTAGGAAATAGTAGACAACTGTTGTAGGACAATTTTTAAACGGAAGCTATTGTAGATGGCGATTACGGTTTGAGTATAAGAAACTTAAAGACAAAAAACGAAAATAACCGTGGAAGTTTCCCGTGGTGGAAACACTTTTCTTTCTTTTTAAACAATAAACTCTTATTCTTTTACCACAAGAAAACAGCATTTTTATTTATTTCCTTCACTTTCAAGGCTACAAAATTTTATCATATTTTCTATTTTTTTATGTACTTTAAAATATACATATGTATAAAAAAAATTAGCTTGGCATTACTTGGTGGAGGACCCAAAAAAAATAATTAGTTGTAATTTTTTTTTGTTACATTTTTCACCAAAATCACATACTAAAATAAAATATTTTTCTTTCATTAATTTCTGTAATAATTTTTTTTGATCAAAGGTCACAAACTGTTTCATGGTGGAAGACCATGCCCAAATTTTCAGTTATATTTTTTTTTTTTTTTTTGAACACCGATCAAAAACTTATCAATTTTTTTTTAGTCAAATTCTGACTCCAAGAACAATGCTTACAATAATTCAATTTTTCTGTTTTTAATTAGGTTTTTTTTTTTAACAAAAATCCAATTTATACCGGACCGAGAATGAATTTTATTTTGAAAATGTAAAATCCCGACTGAATATTTTATTTTTGTCATCCAAAAATATAAATCACGACTCAAAATTGAATATCAAAATCAACTATATATATATTTTTAGTTTAACCTTAACGAGAGGTGTGGCTGTCGACTCATCAATACCATTACATCGGAATAATGAAAAAAAAAAGAAAATCACACAGGAAGATTCTACACAAATGCATATTGCTTTGGCTTTCAGCTAATTCAAAGCTTTAATAAAAACAATCATATCATCATCTCATATGTTGCAGATATTAATCGATCATAAGCCTCGCACATCGAAACATTTGAATACAAAATTGGAAACGATCATATATATTCGGAGTTTTTATGTTTCAACATAATGAAACAATATAAAACTTGAAGAGTTCATATCTTCTCAATTCGTTTGTTTCGTTTATTTAAAACAAAAGAGATAATGAAAAAAACTCGAAATATTTATGTAAAGAAAATGAATATATAAAAAAACTAAATTTATTTAAGTTATATATTTGATGATTCGAGGGTGAGTTAAAAAGTTATTTGTACTGCCTGGTTATGTTAAAGAAAAAAATGTAATGTTGTAGCACAATAGATGGATGGAAAATGGAAAAGTGTTTCGCTCCGGAAGTTGGTCTTTACTGTCAGATGTGACTGCCAAGCCCCAACCTCCTTTGCCAGACCCTTTTACTCAGAACTCAAAGGGTTCTAAATTTCTGTATTTGATTGTAGATTCAACCAAACGATACATGTTCGGCATAACAAACCTACTCTGGAACGATCATATAATGGCGATAGCAAAGGCGCGTCAAAATAACTCGGTCTTCTCAATAGATGCAAAAAATATGGGACCCATGTCTTAAAAAGTATCTATCTGTTGTTGTGACACATATTGTAATCCCTATTACACAACACATTTTGTTAAAAAACAAATCTCGTAGAACCCCCCTAAAACATTTTCTGTATGCACCCTGAAGCCTTTAAAATGCTCACATTTGTGTATAACTGGAACCGCTGCTACGGGTCAGGGGACATCATGAACTGGGACTCCAAGATTTCATTGGACTTTTTTAATTGATGCGAATCATGTTTGCACATTTGAACTTTCAAGTAAAACCTTAAAAAAATTCCTGATCTCCAATTAAAATCGCAGTATCAACAGTTTAAAAACTCAACTAGAAGAATTTTCTGCTGTTTAATTCAATGTCATGGCACCTAAAAGCTCTTTCACAGGCGCCACAACCCTATCAAAAATTAAAACTAAATCGCGTATAATAAGGCATGGCACCTGAATAGAGGGAAACCGAAACCACAGCTTAAATTGTTATTTGTTTTATCTTTTGTTAGAAATGTTAAAAGTAAAAATCACAGTCATAAGATTTGAGGAATACAAAGAGTACAAAATCTTTCAAAGGAGTACTGTAGTCCCGAAAGGAGTACGTCTGATCACCTTACTTCTAGTCATTTTTATTGTTTACTATAATTCATAATTAACTTTCTCATTCTCTAATCAATACGACTGACTTTAACTGCAATAAATTTTATAGTAAGTACCCACTCACTTTGATTTACAAATAAGAAAATACACGATTCATTTATGGGAGAAATAATAAAACGAATAGTATATTTTGCTACAAGCGATAAAAACGTCGTTTTTTTGTGAGTGAACATTTGCTATTTTTTCTACGATGGTAATAGGGCTCGTATACTCGGGTATCAGATAACCGGGTACCCGGGTATTTAACCAAAAATTTTACTACTCGAATATCCGGGTAATAGCTTCGAGTACCCGGGTATAACAAAAACAAAATTCTTATGAAGCTCACTGTCACTTTTGCTGATTTATTCAAAAAATAATTTCAGAAAATATATGTTGCATTGTTGTATTTTAGATAAGTTCGTAAATCAGCTAAGGCCGTCAAATAGTTACGAAGCTTGTAAGTCACAAAGCATGGAGCGTTTTACCAAAGAAGATTTATAAAATGAATGAATCTAGATTTTTTAGAAATACTTCTATCACCTTAAAATGTAGATCCTTGAGAGATTCCTGAGTACTCCCACACAAACGACTACAGTCATTTTCCGATGGTTTAGTTTCTTTTATTTTTATAATTAGAGCACGTAGAAGTTCAGGAAGGTCAAAAGTTGAAACTAATTTTAGATTGTAAACACGGTGGAACATACTTATTGCAGCAATAAATCGATTTCTTAAATTAAAAAATTGCATTAATTCTACACTCGATGAGCTAGGCGCTGACAAAATGAAGGAATGCGATTTAGAAATATTAAAAGAAATCTCTTTTATTCTCGAACCAATTATGTTAGCAGTACAAGAACTGAATACAAAAAACGCCACCCTAATAACAGCTGAAGGTACTTCTACGTACTAAAAAAAATAAACGAGATTAGTACACCTCTTTCTCGTGAACTATTTGAAAAACGAAGTTAATGAACGTCAAAAAAAGGATATTATAACATTATTGTTAAATTTGCATCATTGTATTTTTTCAAAAGGCAATGAGTTTTTAAGCTTCGCAACAAAAATTTCTACAAAGCAGCTTGCTCATCAATTATTATTACGTCTATACTCGAATGAAAACAACATCAGCGTTGCAGATCAAAGCTCAAGCTCTTCTGATTGAGAGCGGGAACCAACATCAGTATATAATGAGTTACAGCATTGTCTTGCATTATATATAACTAAAACCAAAGAAAAAAGCGAAAATTTAAATGTTGAGCAATCCCTTCCATTTATGCAGACAAATGGAGGTAAGCGAAACCACATGTTAGATAATCTGTACGCTTCACTGCTTACTATCAATCCTACATCAACGGCATGCGAACGGGTGTTTTCAGTAGCCGGCAATATAATAACCAAAATTCGTAGTTCGTTAGCTCCTTCCACACTCAACGGCTTAATGTTTTTAAAATACTATTTTATAAACAAAAAGTTATAGTGAATATTATATTATTATAAAATTTGATTTCGTTTAACGTTTAACATATTTTTAAGAATTAAATTAATTGAATTAAATAAATATCAATATTAATTGAATTAAATATGTACAAATGAACTATTAAAAATTTGTTTTGTTTTAATTATCCAACTACCCGGGTTACCCGGGTAACCCGGGTATTTGAGTAAAATAACTACTCGATACCCGGGTACTTAATGTTCGAGTATTTTACGAGCCCTAGATGGTAAATATAAACGGTATTATAAATAAATTATTAAATAAGACGACAACATAACATTTCATATTGTATTTCATAAATTCATATTGTATTTCATCATTGATGTTTGAATATAAAATCTTTGATAAATTACATGAAAATATTTAGTGGAAATGGTTTTACACTAGATAGAAAAACAGACACTTTCGCATAGGGTTATCCCTGCATGAAAATGAATTTTTCATATACTATCGTAGAAAAATATAATTTCTTGTGTTTTATTATTATTTTGTTTTTTTTATATTTATTTTAATTCTCCTTTACATTAAACTAAAGCTTGGGAAAAAATATATTATTATGATAATAATAAAAATTACAATAACAAAATTTAATTGTAAATAAGAAATTCTAAATAAAAATAAAAATATCGATAGAGAAAAAAAAATATATGGTTCAATCGTTTTTTATAATACGCGATCTCGCGATTTTTTTTTTATAATTTGAAGCAAAAGTAAAATTAATTCACAATTTTTCATGAGCAACATAAAAATGTAGGTTATAGTGATTTTTATGTTTTTGTTTCCATAATCTACAATTAGGTATCCAAAAAATTATAAATTTTATGTGAACTTTTAGTTGTGTGAGAACTTTTTTTTTTTTGGTTTAAGAAGAATTGATTGACAATTTCAAAGAAATGCTGTAACCTTTGGAATTCCTTATAAGAAATTCAATTAGTTATTATATAATGGAAAGTAATTTGAATATTATTAATTTTAATAATTAAATTAAGTGAGTTTGCTTTGGTGAATATTATTTTCTCATGAATTTTGAGTTGAATGAGTTGTAGGAAAAAATGTTTGAAATAAAAGTTTTATGGTTTCAAGGAAGGAACGTTGATGATGGTATTTTTAAAGTAAGCTGATGTTTTCAAGGATGTATGAAGATGTTATTACCTACAAAAACGAAATTTTTCTTTTACGTTTTAAAATGTTGCATCTCTTTATTTTTGTTTCTATGTTCTTCTAAATGCACTTATAAATTCATTTATTCACCACCTATTGTGTAATATAGGGTATTGCGTGACGGAGTGGCAAAGTAGTTTAATTTAAACTCTGAAATCAGTTAATGTTGATAAATTGGAATCTATTAAATAAAGTTTGTGGTAGACACTTGAAGACAACTTATGCTCCAACAACGGCAAGACAAAAAATTCAATTTGTTTTTTTCCTGACTTTTTAAAGGTTAGGAGTAAAGTTAATGAGTTATTGCCATCCTGTCTTTCAATCATTTCTTACCCAATGGTGAAAACGATTACTTCCTGACCGGTTGGGAAGTACAAATGATATAGTAATCTTTTTTTAGTTCTATTTTTTTTCTAATTTTATGAAGTTGGCTTTGAAAGTTTAAGTCAAACATTTGAAGGCCCAAATCATTTGGAGTTGAAATTCGAACGCAAATATCAAATTTATTTGTATTTCAATTGTTTTTAAATGTTTTTAATTTAATAGATGTAATTAAAAAAGCAGACAACTTGTTTAATGTTTCATATTCCTTTCGTTCTATATATTCCCTTGACAATACACACTACGTGCGCAAAAGTGAAACTTTCAAAATTCCAAAAATATTCCAAAAATTGGAATAAAATCAAATATTTAAACTTTTTCTAAATCCCAATAATATTCATCATTAGTGTTCTACTTGCGCAGGTTCTTGGTGTATCCGCCAATGGTCTCTCTCCTGAGCCGTCTCTTGCATCATTCCGTACCGACCGTTTTTATACTGTCCATAATTTTCTCTTTTTTCTTCCCCTTTCTATTTGTCCCTCCACAGATCCTTCTAAAACATCTCTTAACAAACATTACCTTCTTAGTACGTGTCCGATCCAATTCCTTTTTCTTTCCTCTATTGTCTTTACTAGACTACGTTCCTCTCCCACTTTTCTTAGAACTTCCTCATTTCTCACCTTGTCTATCCACTTGATCTTAAGAACTCGTCTCCAAATCCACATTTCAAAACTCTAATTCAATAATTTCCTTTTTTGATAAGGACCACGTTTCACATCCGTACAAGAGAACTCTCCACACAAAGCACTTTGTCATTTTTTTCTTCAACACCATGTCTATTTTACTGTTTAACAGTATCCTCTTCGCTCTGAAAGCCTGCTTTGCCATACCAATCCTTGCTTTTATTTTTCTTATTCCACTCCAGTCTTCCGTCACCTCGGTTTCCAGATATTTGAACCTTTCCACCTATTCTAGCCTTTCTTCACCTACAATGATGTTTAACATTTCTTTCTTTCCCATTTTCATTACCTTTGACTTTCGCACATTAATTCTAAGCCCATACACACTTTCCATATCCTTTAGATGTTTCAACATTCTGTTCAGTTCTTCTTCACTTGATGCAAAGATCACCATGTCATCTGCAAATCGAACGCACGTAACTTTCCTTCCTCCTATACTCACTCCTTTATCGCTCCTCCAGCATGCCTGCACCATTTCGTCCATGTAAATGTTAAAAAGAGTAGGAGATAAACAACGTCCTTGTTTCACCCTGATTCCAATCTCAAACCAGTCTGTCCTGCTGGCACCAACCCGTAAAGCTACTCTCTGGTTCATATACAGCTTGCTTATAAACCTCCTATCTCTCCAGTCAACACCTTTCAGTTTTAATATCTTCAACAAAGCAAAGCAAAGGTAAACCTCCCTGTCCCTTTCTATATAACGCTCCACAATGGACCTTACGACTCCCAGTGCATCCCTTGTACCAATACCCTTTCTAAAACCAAACTGCTTCTCGTCCACGTTCTCCTGCATCACTCTTGTTATACGCCTATTTATTACTCTCAGCAAGATTTTAGCGGCATTCACACCTAGACTGATGGTTCTATGTTCTTCACACTTCTTTGTTCCCTTTTTCTTAGCCAGTGGAATCATTTCGGATCTCAAGAAGTCCTCAGACCACTCCCCACTTTAATAAATCTCGTTGCATAGTGATGTAAACTCTCTCATGCCTTCCTCTTGCAGACACCTTAACACTTCCACTGGTATCTCATCAATTCCTGCTGCTTGCCACTTTTCATATCTTTCATTGCTGCTCTCACCTCATCCAGTATAGTACTTGGGCTGATGTTATCTTTTGGTACTTCCTCTTCTCTCTGTACGTTTAGAACCTTGGGTTTTTCCTTTGCCTTATAGAGCTCCTCCATATATTCTTACCATCTTTGCAAAATCAGTTTTTCTTCTTTTAGAATTACACCCTCCTGACTCTCCACTTCTACACATTTTACTCTGTTCCTGTCTTTGGTCGTTGTTAGTTCTCTCACTTTGTTATATACCAGATCATGTCTTCCAGATTTAACCGTTTCTTTACACTCATTATCAAACCATGCCTCTCTTGCTCTGTCAGTTTCTTTTCTCAATGTTGTGTTCATTCTTTTATACTTTATTCGTCCTTCTTCATTATTTAACTTTTTAAACTTTCATCCTTTCTCCATTTTATCTACCATACTTTGTGTAATCCACGGTTTCTTTGGTCAAACTCCTTTCTTGTATCCTACACTAATTTCACACACTGTTTTTATACTTTACCTAATTCTTTTCCATCTCGTCTCACTATCCTCTACTATTGTTATTTTTAAAATTCTCGTTTTTCTTTCCATATCCAAACCTTTTTTCTCGGCATCCAGAGACTTTAATCTCTCTAAATCCCATTTCTTGATTTTTGCTGCTTTCTTTAATCTTTTAATCTCTTGCATTCCAGTCCTCCATCACAATGTGACAGCAACCCTTTCCTTCCTCATTCAAAATCTCTTTAATCCGGTCATAAACCCTTACCATCTCTTTGTCATCATAGTCACTTGTAGGCATGTACACTTGAATGACTAGAATACACTCCGGAGCACTGTTTATTTTTAATGCTATAATTCTATTGCAGTCATATATAACCTTACCAATACAAGTCTTTAATCTGTTATTTACAACAAATCCCACTCCGTTCTTTTCTCGCTTTCCTCCACTGAAGGAGAACACAGCATCTTCCATATGTTCCTCACCGAATCCTGCCCATCTCACTTCACTAATCCCAACTATATCCATGTTATTCTTAATCATTTCACTTTCCAAATTTTCTTGCTTTTCTTCCTTAAGCATACTTCTCACACTCCACGTTCCAAACCTTGCTTTGTCATCACTTCTCCTTACCTGATCACGTGAGGTCTTTGTACACTGTTCCCCCCGGAAATCCGATTGAGAAACTATTCCGGTATTGTATTTAGTATTCATAAAACTCATGTTACTTTTTCTTCTTCTCCTACACCTTTTCTTGGAACACCTTTTATGTCTTTAATAATTAATTTATATCTTAATTTATATCTTTAAAAGTTATTACAAAATCAAAAATTGAAACTTTTTTCAAAATTCTAAAAATATATATAAAATTCAAAAATTCTATTTATTTCAAAATTCTAAAAATATTGCAAAAATTATAACAAAATCAAAAATTGAAAATTCCAAAAATATTCCAAAAATTAGAATAAAATCAAAAATTAAAACTTTTTTTGAAATTCCAAAATTTAGAATAAAATCAAATATTTAAACTTTTTTAAATTCCAATATTTTCCAAAATTCTTAAAAATTCTAACTTTTTCCAAAATCCTAAAATATTGCAAAAATTATTACAAGATCAAAAATTAAAACTTTTTTTGAAATTCCAAAATTTAGAATAAAATCAAATATTTAAACATTTTTAAATTCCAATATTTTCCAAAATTCTTAAAAATTCTAACTTTTTCCAAAATCCTAAAATATTGCAAAAATTATTACAAGATCAAAAATTGAAACTTTTTTCAAAATTCCAAAAATTAAAATAAAATCAAAAATTTAAAATTTTTCAAAATTCTAAAAATATTCCAAAACTTCTTACAAAATCAAAAATTTAAACTTTTCCCATAATTCTAAAAATATTGCAAAAATTATTACAAAATCAAGAATACAAACTTTTTCAAAATTCCAAAAATATTTCAAAAACTATAACAAATTCGAAAATTTCCATTCCATTTACGTCATAAAAACAACTAAATTTTTTTTCCAAAAAATTGGCTAAAAAAATAAATGAAATCATTTTTTGACACACTTGAAATTATTTTTTGACAAACTTATAATACAATAATCTAGTTTTTGGTATCACATACCAATCCCGACCATCAAGATTTCTCCCCATTTTTCTTGTTCCTACTCGTAATCACTTAAAATGAACGCTTTTTAAGCACAAAAATGCATATTTCTTTGTTTTGACACACTTGACGATTTTTTCGACACACTTCCGGTACAGTTATCGAGCACATCGTCCTATCGGCTTTTACCATTGAGTGTACCTATTTTTAGAAACCAAAATTTTTAAAATACCTTCATCAGCTTTCAAGATTTCGTCGGTTGTGACGACCGGCCGGCAGACAGACATACATTTTTTTTGCTTTTTTAGTATTAGTAGGTAGTAGTATTAGTAGTATAAAATAAATAAAATAAATAAAATAAATAAAATAAATAAAATAAATAAAATAAATAAAATAAATAAAATAAATAAAATAAATAAAATAAATAAAATAAATAAAATAAATAAAATAAATAAAATAAATAAAATAAATAAAATAAATAAAATAAATAAAATAAATAAAATAAATAAAATAAATAAAATAAATAAAATAAATAAAATAAATAAAATAAATAAAATAAATAAAATAAATAAAATAAATAAAATAAATAAAATAAATAAAATAAATAAAATAAATAAAATAAATAAAATAAATAAAATAAATAAAATAAATAAAATAAATAAAATAAATAAAATAAATAAAATAAATAAAATAAATAAAATAAATAAAATAAATAAAATAAATAAAATAAATAAAATAAATAAAATAAATAAAATAAATAAAATAAATAAAATAAATAAAATAAATAAAATAAATAAAATAAATAAAATAAATAAAATAAATAAAATAAATAAAATAAATAAAATAAATAAAATAAATAAAATAAATAAAATAAATAAAATAAATAAAATAAATAAAATAAATAAAATAAATAAAATAAATACAATATCCTCAGGCGTACCTCAAGGATCTATATTGGGTCCTATACTTTTCTCGTTATTTATTAATGACATAAGTTTATTACTCAATATACATTACCATATCTTTGCAGATGATCTGCAAATTTATGATTCTGCCTTACTAAATAATTTCAATAATTGCGTTGAAAGCATAAATAGTGCCCTTAACACAATTTCTGATTGGGCTGTAAGAAATCATATACAAATTAATCCTAGCAAATCACAAGCCATAATTATAACGCAGAATAAAACAACTTTATCTCGTGTAAATTCTTCTCAACTCATGCTGAAGGGTCAGCCAATAAAACTTGTCGACAATATAAGAAACCTTGGCCTCATTATTAATAGCTCACTAGATTGGGATGATCATGTAAATCTAATAACTAAAAAAATTTATATAACCTTAAATAACTTATGGCAGACAGCAAGCTATACACCTCTAGAAGCTAAGCTCAAGCTTGTACGATCTTTGATAGTACCTCATCTTTTATATTGTGCTCCAATCTTTTCGGGCTGCTCTGAAGGCTCTTGGAACAAGCTAAGTATTGCTTTTAACTCATGCGCGCGATATGTTTATAATATTCCACAAGGTCAATCGATTTCTTTGCATACCAGAAATATTTTAAATTGTGACCCTCGCAACTACCTCAAATTCATGACAGCCTTGTTTATGTTTAAACTAATCAAATATCGAAAACCAACATACTTGTTTGACCAACTAAATTTCTGCAGATCCTCACGCACAATGAATATCAATTTACCAACTAACTGCAAAACTAAGTCCAGACAAGCTTCTTTTTTTGTCCGTGGAGTAAAAATTTGGAATTCCATTGATCGTGAAATTAGACTTAAAAGCTCTACGGAGTAATTTAAAGAATTATCATTTGCTTTTTTTGCATCTCTTAAAGGTTTTATGTGGGTATGTGTTTGCATGCATATGTATGTCTATGCATATATTTGTATATATGTATGGGTATGTATGTATGCGTATATATGCGTATATTTTTGTTGTTCTATATTTTATGAGCTATCAATTTCAATTTTATATTTTACTTTTTGTTGCTTTATTCGTCCTGTTCAAATTTATACCGGTAATCCTATATAGATAGTAATTTCATTTAAATGCTCTGAAGTTCTATTAAGTTTATATGTATTTTTCTTAGCTTTTATAGACCTATTGATATAAAAATATTAAATGTTGTTTTAGTTTTTATATGTACATTCATGTTTAATCGAATATAATTGAATCGGTCATTTCAAAAACCTCATAAGTCACTCAATTAGAATTTTTCAGAAATCAATAAAAACTGTTTCATACACAAACAAATGAGTTTTAAAGGACTTTTTTATATTTAATTTAGTATTTGAGTGGTGAAAAATTAAAATAGCGAATAGCCTTTACAATTTATTAATAGAAATAATGAAAAAAACCTGAAAAACAGTTCTTGACTTATGTTGTTTTAGCAAGAAATAGGGTTAGTAGTATAAAGTTTAACCAAAAAAATCGTAGTAATCATATTTTTTATTGCTTATTATTAAGAATTACACTTAAAAATAATCTTATTAACATTTTACATGTATTAATTTGTCATGTTTTAATATCTTTATGGTACATAGTTATATTCTCCATCATTCTTAATTATGAGTTAATTCATATATAATAGTATAATACGTATATAATTCATATATAATTCATATATAATACGAATCCTCGAAAAGAGGACGAGTGTCATGGGTCCGTACCTGCGGTTCCTTTCGTCCTACGCGGGAATGCAGGAATGCTATCGCTATCGACTAACGTGGTTTTTACCCAGAATACGCATCTCCCTTAAAGGAACCATTTTCTGCAAAAAAAGCATGTTGGTAAAAAATGTGACTTAAGAGGTTTTTGAAATGACCGATTCAATTAGTAAAAATTTATAATGTTAAATAGTGATTTTCTAAATTAATTATATAATACAACATTTAGTATCTTATTATTTTTTCTTTAAATATTTTGAGTACGGGGGAAAATGTGATTATGTTAATTCTTATTAATATTAAGTATGTCCATCTTGAATTAAATGAAAATTTATAAATTTATACAAAAGAAGATTTTGTTTGTATATGTAAATACGAATAAAATTGTAAAAAGGCACTGCCTTATTTGTATATTATTGGAAATAAAAAACAAATAATAATAATAATAATAATAAAAATATAAAATAAATAAAATAAATAAAATAAATAAAATAAATAAAATAAATAAAATAAATAAAATAAATAAAATAAATAAAATAAATAAAATAAATAAAATAAATAAAATAAATAAAATAAATAAAATATATAAAATAAATAAAATAAATAAAATAAATAAAATAAATAAAATAAATAAAATAAATAAAATAAATAAAATAAATAAAATAAATAAAATAAATAAAATAAATAAAATAAATAAAATAAATAAAATAAATAAAATAAATAAAATAAATAAAATAAATAAAATAAATAAAATAAATAAAATAAATAAAATAAATAAAATAAATAAAATAAATAAAATAAATAAAATAAATAAAATAAATAAAATAAATAAAATAAATAAAATAAATAAAATAAATAAAATAAATAAAATAAATAAAATAAAATAAATAAAATAAAATAGATAAAATAGATAAAATAAATAAAATCTTGTCCCTATACTTTCCATCATCTGAAATATCATTGTTGTGGTGCCTAAAGCAACCGTTCGTTTTGTGCTAGGACCAGACACTCCTGCTCCCGTGCCCACATTGGCTCGAGGACCATCTGGGTCCAGATGCTGACGTTATGTGGCAGTGTGAGTGACCGTATGTAGTTTTTATTACAATCTCTGGCCAATATCTTGACATCAAAGTGCCTGTCTAAATCTATTGTTTTTGACATACAATCCGACCATATTCACATGTATGCAGTTCAGCTTCTAATTCAGCAAGGGGTCCGATACTTCATTGTTATCCCAGATTAGTGGTTCTGTCTATACAAACCACTACCTAAAACACGCTTATTCGAATTAAAAATAATCGCAAGATCAAATAATCTCGTATAATAATCACAGGTTAAACATATTTTCAATTTCGATTGATTTGGTGTGGATAAAATATAAACCAGATAAAAAGCAAGTTGAAATACAAAATCTGTGAACCACGATTTTTGATTATTGCAATTACGGTAATTATTGATTTAATAACTTAACTTGTACATAGTTAAAAAAAACATGTTTTAAGAATACTATGTGTAAAATCTTAATTTACCTAAAATTGTTTTCTCTCCTATGTTTTCTTATTTTGCAATTTTTCTTGTACTTATTTTTCAACGTTTTTCCCATTTTTATTTTAATATGTTAAATCTTATTTTAATTTTCTTTTCTTTTTTGGAGTTAATCGTGAGAAAATTGTCTTTGGTTGTGTTTTTAACTGTTTTACATCATAGAAATTGTAATAGCTAGTAAAATGGAAAAAAAGTTATACATATGAGATTTAGTTAGATTTTTACAATATTTTGCTGTTGTACTGTTGTAGCTCATTCAATTATAGAATTATGTTAAAAGTTGAAAAGATCAAGATATCGATTATTATACGGTAATGAGAAGATAATAAGATGTCTTATTAGTATTTTTATTATTTTTGTTTATAAGAAGTATGAACGTTTCTATATAAGGATATAAATAACAGCCTTCTATTAATGTCAATGATTTAAAAAATTGGGACAGAATTTGAATAACTAATAATATGACTCACCTTCTTTTCAGATTTAGATAATTTGTCATTCATTGGTTAGGGAAAACAAAATCTGAGTGATGAGCATGATGAGTATTTTTTAGTGAAAACTTCTTTAGGCGCACCACACACAGATTTTTCCATAGGAAGTGAGTTAGTCTGATCCGTCATGCTTTAAAGTGAAATGCTAAAAATAATAATCTTATATATTAACACGCTAAAAAAAAACTTTTTGGGCCTAAGGCTTTTTTATGCGCAGATGGATTCATTTAAAATTTTCACTGCTACCTGATATTAGTGTAACTTAGATTTTAAAGATTTTTCACACAAATCGGATAGTAAATAAAAAAGGTATAAACGAATTAAAATGTATTTTTGAATTTAACGGCCCCACTATACAATATGAAATGGAATTGCCCAAATCTTTTCTTTGTTTTTTTATTATTATTATTTAGTATTTTATATTTTCTTTTCAAATTTCAATTTAGTTTATGCATTGCTTTCGGAGAGGATAGACGTATTATTTTTCTTTGTTTTTTTATTATTAATATTTTTCTTTGATTTTCTTTGATTTAATTATTATTTTTCTTTGTTTTTAAATATTTTCTATTAATTACAAATTAAGGAAACAATTCACAAAATTGATTTGTTCTTTCTGTGCAAAACAAGATAAGCAGGCTATCGACCTTCAATCAATTTGTCAATCAATTGAAAACGAAAATAAACGAAATAAAATTTAGTGGATTTTTACACTAAATTTTATTTCGTTTATTTTCGTTTTCGAATTGATTGACAAATTGATTGTAGGTTTGTAGCCTGCTATAGAGAAATATTTCATAATAGTGTTCGATTTGACTGAAACAACTGTATTATCTGAAGAGAACATATTAAGCATAATATGTAGAATGTATTTTAGCTAGAACATAAAAAACGTTTCGTTGTCATTGTCGATGTAGTGGGTTGTGAGAAAGGTTCGGAGTTCAACGCGGACCCTATATTGATTTTTTAAATAAAGTAGATAAGTAGTTTGGTAAGGTAAGGAGTTAGGTAAGGTAAGGAGCTATGTAAGGTGAGGAGCTAGGTAAGGTAAGGAGTTAGGTAAGGTAAGGAGTTAGGTAAGGTAAGGAGTTAGGTAAGGTAAGGAGTTAGGTAAGGCAAGGAGTTAGGTAAGGTAAGGAATTAGGTAAGGTAAGGAGTTAGGTAAGGAGTTAGGTAGGTAGTTAGGTAAGTAGTTAGGTAAGGAGTTAGGTAAGGTAAGTAGTTAGGTACGTGGTTAGGTAAGGTGAGGAGTTAGGTAAGGTAAGGAGTTAGGTAAGGTAAGGAGTTACGTAAGGAGTTAGGTAAGTATAGATTTTATACAGACAATAATAAATGCATATGTAATTTATAAGTTTATTTACCAAATTACAATTCCTTCACTAATTTTTTAGTCTTCTTATGTACATTGAAGTGAATGAATGTGAAAATTTTGTTCTGTTTTTTCTTAAGTTAAAATATTGGTATTTAGGACCTGGGATGGAGTAATAATATTGATATATGTTGGATTTGCTGGGTATTGTATGAAGCAGGGAAAACAGTTTTTGGGAATCGATTCTACCAGTATACCGAACGTGAAAGGAAGGAGTTGTTATAGCTAGATGTTCTCACATATAAGACCGCTAAGGTATGCCAAATGCGAAGATTGTCTTGAAGATTGTGAAGATCTACGTAATGGAGGTATTAAGTTATTAGTTTCTGTGAAACACTGGAAGAGCTCTAACTTTAACCTTTTATTATGCAGCTCTTTTATTATGCAGCGAATCCATACCCAATGTTATTATTGAATTATCAATCCAGCTTCAATGCACGACAGTCGACAAAATGTAAAGATGTTTCTGGTGCTGCAGTCTATAAATGGTAGTCGCATTCGATGATCGATCGTATACATGCTTTATAGATCATAGTAATTTCCGATGGAGAGAAAAGCTTTTACAGCGGCGTAGGAAGCCAAGCCGTTGGAACCTCAATTTTGCCGCGGAAAGAATATGATCACTCTATTTCAGTTTGTAATTGATATTGTTTAGCTAACCTAACAGCGCACATATTCGGTAAGCCCTGAAACTAAGTGATAATCTCGCGATATTAGAAAGTGTCTCGTGTCAATAAACTACTGTGGTTTTCATCGATTAAACAACGATTATAACTTTTGTCTGCAAAATAATCTAGGTTATGTGTGGATTGCAACAGTTTTCAAGATCACTGCTTTTTCAAGATCAAAAGAGTCAAAATATAAGAGAGGGCAAAAAACTGAACTTTGAGAGACACGTGTTTCCATGCATATCTCACTCCCAACTAGTTGTAGTGCCATCCATGTTTTTCCCATTTATTAGTTTCTTGACCGCTTAATTGAAGGATTTGCCAAAAAATCAAATCCGAAATCAACTTAATTGGTAATCACCATCTCTTTTAATTCTCATGTGATTGCCTTTTCCGTTAATCTAACGGTTTTGTACGCTTGTTGACTATCCTGCAAATAGACCTAACTTAATATGGTCAAATATGTATTATTTTATTCTTAAAACATTTGCTAAAGTGTTAGCGCCAATACTCACAAAAATCTTTTATTTGTCATATAAAAAAGGATTTTATCCTGAACTATTACAGATCCATTTCAATTTTATTGGTTGTGTCTAAAATGTTTAGGAAATACATTAATTTTAATATAATGTGCTATTTTGAATCTTCAAAATTACTTAATGAAAGGCAATGCGGGTTCCGAAAAGAAGAGCGACGGGAGATTTACTTTCCTTTGTCACTCATGAGTGGAACAAGTCACTTGAGATTCGCGGTGAAACTTTCGGAGTTACTCTTGATATTTCCAAAGCATTTCACAAAGTATGGCATCTTATTGGCAAATTAAGATGTCATGGTTTGGACGAGCAACTCATTTCGTGGTTACAGAGTTTTATCGCCGAGCGAAAATTTCGGGTCAATGTTGATGGTGTTTTATCGGATGTCTTTACAGGATACTTATATGGTACTTATATTTACAGGATACAGGCATGGTAGCTTCGGATATTCAGAGAAGTTAATTTTTAATTTATTAGAATTAACACTAAACATGCCTAACTTTAAATAAAAATAAAAAGATAGTGTTGCCGGCTATGCTCTAGAGTAAGCTTTGATTTAAGGATTTTTGCTAATCACATACCCAATTTGAATTTTTTACGATCTAAATTCTAAACCACTAAGCAAGAACCGTACAAAAACGCTGGTGCTTTAAATTTCAACAAATACTTATCCTTTCTGATTTCAAAAATTGCTCTGAAAAACAAATAAAATCGAAGAGGGCGAAAAAAACAAACAAATTTTTTAAAAGTATTTAAATTTATCCTATAAAACGTTAAACTAAACCACAGAGAGTTGCACTTCTAGCATATAAAGCTAGCTTTGCTCAGTCTAATGAATTTAAGTTTTTTTTCGGTTTCAAGCTAGCCAATCGTGCAATCATCAAGGAATACTGAATTGCTAAGGTTGGGGTTGCTACCGTTTGCTAAATAGAGTTTATCCGCCAGCGCCCGTAATATATCAACTTGGCTAGTGATATCTGACTGCTTTTGCCATATTGGTATGTAATATATTACGTTAACTAATATGTCAATATCACGGACTTTTTTTGTGGAAACCGGAAATTGCATTGCTGCAACCAAAAATGCATTCAAAAAATGCATTTTTTGAGACGGCTTTTTGAAGATTAAAGAACTTTGTAAATAAGAGTCAGAACTGGCCCAAATCGGGTTCCAGAGGGTTTTCGAGGTCGTTGATCACGATTATGATATTCAAATTGACCCACAGCCGACCAGGAGATCAGGAACGCCGATGAACGTCATCTCCGTGGGACTCTCCCGAAAATCACGCGGTTAAGGAGAGAAACTCGGCGCCTGGGTCTTTTTGGGTCGCTGAATCCAAATATGGCATCGGCAAACACCCCCCGAACACCTGGTGCGCCCAAACCTGGACGCGGACGTCATCCCAGAGAATTTTGTCATCAATTTTTCAGATACTTCCCATTATGGGATTAGTCTCTAATTTAAAAAGCAAGTTTGTTGAACCAGACTGTACGCGTTTCTAAAAGTTTTAGACTAAAAAACTTAATAAAACTGAAAAATAAATTTCAATTTTTATATAATTTTTCTCCATATGTAAGAGCTCTAGAATTTATATGAAAATATAAGATCTGAATGAACCATTTTCCGCGCTGGAATTTTGCTCATAATGAGTATATCATTATAATAGAGGACATATTATACATTTTTGTTATTTTTATATAAAAAAATGGCCTAAAATTGTAAATAATGAGTATAAGAGTATGTTCAAAATTTGGATTCAGCGCTCCAAAAAACCACCACAACGATTTTCGGTTCGTTTTTCTTGATTGTGTCAGAAAAATTATCGGGGATGACGTCCGCGTCCAGGATCAGTCGCACCAGGTGTCGGAGGGGTGGGTGTTCGCCGATGCCATATTTGAATTCAGCTACCCAAAAAACTCCCGCGCGCCGAGTTTCTCTCCTTCCCCGCGTGAATTTTGGGAGAGTACCACGGAGATACCGTTCAGGGCCAGGTTCTGATGCACCAGGCGTTCGGGGGTTCGTTTTCGAAGGGGAATTCGGATTCAGCGTCCCAAAAAAAAACCACAACGATTTCGGTTCACTTTTCTCGATTGTGTGAGGAAAACCCATGGAGATGAGGTCCGCGTTCAGGTTCAGGTGCACCAAGTGTTCCGGGGGTTGTTTTCGACATGAACTTTGGATTCAGCGCCCCGAAAAACGTCCCCACAATGATTTTCGGGTTGTTTTTGTCCATATTGTCAGGAAAATTCTCGGGGATGACGTCCGAGTCCAGGTTCGGGCGCACCAGGTGTCCGAGGGGTGTTCGCCGATGCGTTATTTGGATTCAGCGACCCAAAAAAACCCAGGCGCCGAATTTCTCTCCTTTTCCGCGTGATTTTCGGGAGAGTCTGTCAGTTCTGACTCTTATTCGGTCAGTTCTGACTCTTATTTACAAAGTTCTTTAATCTTCAAAAAGCCGTCTCAAAAAATGCATTTTTTGAATGCATTTTTGGCTGCAGCCATGCAATTTCCGGTTTCAAAAAAACACAAGGACGGTTTTTACAAATTGTTTTTGGAAGCGAATGCTAAAAAACCGCATTCCGATCCGTCTTAGTCTAAAGAAGTCCGAACTTTTTTGCTTCATTGCCTCGACTAATACGGACGTTATGAATTAAAATTCAAAATTCAATTTAAGTTCAGTTGGTGATAGTGGTATATTTTACCAAAAGTATTTGCGCGTACTTTCAAAAATTGATTTATGTTTTGACAGCCGATCGTGAATTTGCATCTTGTCAGAATCCAGAAAACAAATGAAGATTCCGATATGATAGTACTCTTCAGTCGTATCTACCACAAAGTTGCATTTGTTTGTATTTCAATATCAGTGTCATTTCCAATTCCGTATCAGTGTCATTTCCAATTCTACTATGCAAAATTTCAACATTTTCTGCTAATCCTATTGATAATTGACTGTTTGTATCAGTTTACTATGCGGTTTGTGTTAAAGCAAACATTTTGGGATGATATGGGATAATATGGCATTTTGGGATAATATGTAGAAACTCTGTACTTCTTTTAACACATAGTGGCTGAATCGCTGCAGAAGTAGGTATCTTATTGTTCCACTCAGAAATTGTTTCCATTGCACCTATAATCCTTTTTTTAAAGTTCTGAAAATACTAACACTGATTTATCACGTCGAACCGATTTAGTCGACACAATTGTTTAAATCATGTTGCAGAAGATTCAACAATTGAATCTTCTAGAACTGCTATAATTTCGAATAAATAAAATTTCACAGGCATCAGATATTGCAAGATTGAGACTATGAGATGAACAGCATTTTTGTCTCCCCTGAAAACGACCACTAATTGCTCAGCTCCATCATAGCCCTGAACCACCATGAATTGCGAATAAATTCCCATGTTACAAATTATATCGGTTAAAATATTTGCAAGACTCTTTCCAGTAGGTATAACTGCAGAAATCCATTTATGATGCTAGATGTATCTACATCAATATATCGGGTGCAAACGGAAATACAATGAAAATTGTTCTATGCTAGCTATGTCACTAGTCTCATCAGTCAAAACAGAAATTAATTTTGCTGAATTTTTTCAACAATTGACCGAACAACTATTTTGTTGCAGGTACTAATTATTTCGTCCTGAATTTTTGGATTCAGATAGGTTAAATTTTTTCTTGAAACCATTTGGAGAGTTTTTAAGTTTTATCATATGAATGTAAATTCAATGTAAGCCCATACTAAAATAAAATTTTAACCGATTCGATAACAGCAACATGGGGAAAAAAAAAAATTTTGCGAACAATTTCACCGTGATTGGGACAACTATACATTAACATTTTCCTGACAACAGAGAGTGGTTTATTTAAAATATGATGTGTTATGTCCTAACAGTAGTTGAATAAAGTTAATAGCTATTTCCATGAAAAAATTTTTCTTTGACCTTATACATATTATAAATTTTGCCTTTCAAAAGTGAAGTAATTGAAAACAATTGAACTAAATTTAATTTTTATATAAATATTACGTGCAGTTGTCTCAACTATATCGTTCTGTAACTGTACAGTAGTTAAAACAATTTCGGAGTTAAATTCACCATATCTGCCCCCGCGGTGAGGTTCAGTGTATACATTAAGGTCAGATAAAATTTATCTGAAACAACAACCAATGCTGAAGTGTTTTATTTTTTATAATCCTTACTAATGATTTCATAAAAAAATAATTAATAAAAAAAACGGTAAATTTTAATTTCAATTCCGATTAC